>JAXLNO010005071.1:227256-317359 GCA_038087875.1 Malacoraja senta
TCATGAGAGGAATAGATCGGGTAGATGCACATTCTTGCCCAGAATAAATCTTGACCAGAGGACATGAGTTTAAAGGTGAAAAGATATTAATGGGAATGAGAGGGGTCATTTTTTCGCACAAAGGATGGTGGGTGTATGGAATGAGCTGCCAGAGGATGTAGTTGAGGCAGGGACTATCCCAACGTTTAAGAAGCATTTAGACAGGTGCATGGAGAGCACGTTTGGAGGGATATGGCCAAATGTTGGCTGGTGGGAAGAGTGTAGCTGGGACATGTTGGCCGGTGTGACCAAGTTGGGCCAAAGGGTCAGTTTCCATGCTGTGTGACTCTGGGACACAAGGGCCAGATTTATAAGAATAGGTTGGGCAGGGTAGGACTTTATTCCTTGACTCGTAGGAGGCTGAGGCCTTATGGAGTTATACAGCCGGAAACTCACGCTTCTCTTTGTTCTCTGCAGCTCCCCATGTCGGGTCCCTCTTTGTTCTTTTGGCACCAACCCCATCCTCCCCCCCCCCCCCCCACGCCGGGACCCTCTTTGTTCTCGGCAGACCCCAATGCTGGGGCTGACGCTGCCCATCCTTGACTGACCTCCGGCATTCACCGACCACTGGGGCTGTTGCGGCCCATTCTCGACCGACCGACCGCAGGCATTCATGCAGGCGACGGCTCTCCGACACCCCTCCACTCTCACCGATGTCCCTTCTCACTCAGCCGCCGGGCTCGTCCTTGTTCGTGGCAGCAACCGGCCGAGTCCGGTCATAGTCTCGGCAGCAACCGGCCGAGTCCGGACTACAGCTCTGCTTTTAACACCATCCTTCCCCACAAACTGGTGGACAAACTGGGGGACCTGGGGACTTCCACACTCCACCTGCATGTGGATAAAGAGCTTCCTGTCGGGTCGCAGTCAGAGAGTCAGAGTGGGCCATCACACATCCACGGCCCTCAGCCTCAGTACCGGCTCTCCACAGGGCTGCGTGCTGAGCCCCCTGCTTTACACCATCTACACATATGACTGCACCCCCGCCCACCACAGTAACACCATTGTCAAATTCGCGGATGACACCACGGTGGTGGGGCTCATCTCTGGGGGGGGATGAGTACGCCTACAGGGATGAGGTGGAGCAGCTGGACAGGGTGGTGTGGAGAGAATAACCTGCTCCTCAACACCTCAAAGACCAAGGAGCTCATAATTGACTACAGGAAGAAGAAAACGGACATTACACCACTAATCATCGATGGGGGCTTTGTGGAGAGGGTGGCGGATTTCCGCTTCCTGGGAATCCACATTGAGGAGGGCCTGACATGGAGCGTGAACACCTCTGCGCTGCTGAAAAAGGTCCAGCAGAGACTGTACTTCCTGAGGGTGCTCAGGAAGAACAACATCACCCAGAGACTGCTGCTGTCCTTTTATCGGTGCTCAATAGAGAGCATCTTAACATACTGTGTATGCGTGTGGTACACCAGCTGCACAGCGGCTAAGAGGAAAGCGCTCCAGAGGGCTATTGACAACGCCCAGAAGATTATCGGCTGCCCTCTCATCACCTTGGAGGACCTACACAGTTCCCACTGTCTCAAAAAATCCCAGAAGATCATAAAGGACATTTTCCACCCCGGTCACTCCCTGTTTGTACTGCTGCCGTCAGGCAGACGGTACAGATCAATGAGGACAAGGACAAACAGACTCAAAAACAGTTTTTATCCCACAGCAATAACTACACTTAATGTAGCCACCAAATGAGTACAGGTGTGCTACACACCAAAGGGACTGTGAAATCGACAGAAGAATGTGTTTTTTTTTTCATGTTATTTATTTTAGTTGTTTATCTTAGACTTTTGCTCTAAGATAATGTGTGAATGGTGGACTGACTGGTTGGCATTTGTAATTTCGTTGTACATGTTTACATGTTATAATGACAATAAAGTATTCATTCATTCATTCATTCATAATCGGCTCCGCGCCAGCCGGGGGCTCCCTCATAACCTCTCCTTATAGCTCACACCCTTAAGTCCTGGCAACATCCTCGTAATTAGATCATGATATTATAGAGGTGTCAAAATCATGAGGGAAATATACAGGGTGAATGCAGTCTTTTACCCAGGATAGGGGAATCAAGATCTAGAGGATGTAGATTTAAGGTTGGAGGGGCAAGGTTTAATAGGAAAATTGTGGGGTTACCTTTTCACTCAGAAGGTTGAGGATATATAGAACAATATTGAACTTCCTGAGCCTTTCATAGAACAGTACAGATTATTTCGTAGAACAATCTGATTCATTTTGTGATTCGTATTTTATTCTAGGAATTCACTTTGTAATTTCATTTAAACCACTTCCAATAATCCTATACCCTTTCTTAAACAAGGTGACCACGACCATCCTATACAATTGTAACCACACTTCTTGATACTTTTGTAATAATCTCATATCTGATGGAGATAATTCACAATGTTAACCAGCATTGCAGATGTATGAAGGAAGGGACTGCAGATGGTAATTTATACCATAGACACATAAAGCTGGAATAACACATCAGAATGACCCACGTATCATTTCTATACATGCGGCCAGAAGGCTTCCCGACGGGCCGTGGCTGTGGACTGGGAACACGGCCGGAATCCTTTATCGAGGCGCCGCAGTCTCGATGCCTCCCGGATCGCTGCGTAGAAGCCCGGGTCGGGGCCCGGCCAGGACCTCGGGCTAGAATCCCGCGGCTGAGGCCCGAATCGGCGCCACGGAGGCCTGAAGTCGGGTGGCTGCAGCGGTGAGTCCTAGCGGCAGCGGCGATGCCTCGAAGTTCGACGGTTGATGAGAGTGAGGAGGACCACCGTGAATGGGGAGGGGAAGAACAATGGAGGACTCGGCGTGCGGGGTCCGCCGTGATAGAGGTGGGGGGAGGACAATGGGCAATTGGGGAGGAGGGGCAAGCAAGGAATCTCACTGTGCCTAGTTACGTGACAATAAAGTTTTCCTATTCCTTCCGGGTCAGGCAGCATCTCTGGAGAAAAGGAATAGGTGACATTTCGGGTCAGAACCCTTCTTCAGACTAAACAGGGCTGCAACAGATGACCTCAGGGTGGGTGGAGTCCATAATGGCCCATTGTTGGCTGGAGAAGACGTGTTAATGACAGTGTTACATGGAAGCAAACAGTGGAACTAGTGGGATGAAGAGGGGAGGAGTGCGGGGTGGGGGGGAGGGGGGGAGGTGGAATGCAGGAGTTACTTGAAAGTGCAGAAATTAATATTCATACAGCTGGATTGGAAGCTGCCCAAGCTAAATATGAGGTGCTGTTCCGTCCATTTGCGTGTGGCCCCACTGTGACAGTGGAGGAGGCCCAGGACAGAAATGGGTCAGTATGGGACTGGGAATTAAAATGTTTGGCAACCGGGAGAGCGCATAGGTCATAAGTCATAAGAGGAGAATTAGGCCATTTGGACCATCAAGTCTACTCCACCATTCAATCATTGCTGATCGATCTCTCTCCCAACCCCATTCTCCTGCCTTCTCCCCATAACCTGTGATAGGCCAAGTTGGACTAAGTATGTGTTCAGCGAAATGATCACCAACTCTATGCTTGCTCGCATTGACATAGGAGCCCACACATAGGGCAGAAATGAGGATTAATATAGTATTATTGTAAAGAAGCTGCACTTGAAGTGCCTTTGCACATCTAGCTATGTGATAATGGTGGAATTAATGCGATGGGTCCCCACTGGTCAACAGGAACATGATGGGCTGATTGGCATGTTGTACGACTCTAATCAAACTAATTATGAACATGTGAATTAATACCAATATTCATTATTTTAACAGTATGTATGAAATAAGAAATACATTTCTTAGCTGCGACCAAATTAAATAAGCAGCGGGCTGGGACGTTCCCAGCAAACATGTCCGGCTCTCCCACCACCGTCTGGTGGCACCGGGAACGCGCCTGAGTCTCATCGTTGGTGGGACGTTGTTGGGACCTCGCACCATGGCTCGGTCGATGGAGTCACCGGGAGGGAGCTGGAGAGCAAGGGCTGGTAGTGTAGGGTGAACCGGGGTAATGACTCCAGCGCCATCAAGGTCGGCTGCAGGTGTCCCCGGGCCACAAGGATGGCGAGGGGAGGAGAGAGGAGAGGGAGAGGAGAAGAGGGATGGGGAGGGGGGGAGGGTAGGTGAGTGGAGGGGGAGGGGAGGGGACAGGGAAGTTGGTTTGGGGGAACTGCTCCAGTACATCAAGCTCGCAGGATAACATGTGTAATAATGCAAAATGAATCTTATTGTGCAGTTGTATACGTGACAAATAAAGCACTATTTAACGATTTAAGATATCATTTCCTTCCTAGCTCCAATGCATGACACTGCGCACTATTGTTATGAGGGAGAGTGAGAGAGTGAGGGAGGGAGTGAGAGAATGAGGGAGAGAGAGAGTGAGTGAGGGAGGGAGAGTGAGGGAGGGAGGATGAGTGAGTGTGGGAGAGAATGAGGGAGAGTGAGTGAGCGAGAGTGAGGAGGCGAGGGGGGAGAGCAGGGCTAGTGGGTAGGAGTGCTGAGGGAGTGGTAGGGGAGGAGGGTGACGTGAAGGGTTGGGAGTGCAGGTAATGGGGATAGAGTGAGGGGAGCGGTGTGGGGAGAGGGGACGTGGGGTAAGGGGATGATGGTTTAGGGGAAGGGGGTTGGGGAATGAGGTGAGGTGCTGAAGGGAGGGGGAGAACGGGGGGGAGGAGTGGGGGCAAGGGGAGGTGGCTGAGGATGGGAGGGGCAGTGAGGAAATGTGAGGGGGAGGTAAGGGGAGGGTTGGGATGAGGAGAGTGGGGATGAAGGGGTGGGAGTTTAAGAAAGGTAGGAGAATTCAAGGAACTCTAGGCCTGTGAGTCCAGGGCAAACTATTGAAGAGAATTCCTTGAGATAGGATTTATTTTCATTTTGAAGAGAATGGGCTAATTAGGGATAGTCAACTTGGCTTTGTAATCATAATCATAATTTATTAGCCAAGTATGTTTTGCAACATACGAGGAATTTGATTTGCCATACAGTCATACCAATAACAAGCAACAATCCACCACAGTGGCTCCTCCACATTCCCCACTGCGATTGAAGGCAATTAGGTCTTATCTTCTTTTCCCTTTTTCTCCCGCGATCGGGGGAGTCGAACCATCCGTAGTCAGGATGATCGAAGATCTAGCAGCCAGTGGTCAAAGCTCCCGTGACGAGGCGATCGAAGCTCCTACGTCAGGGCGGTCGAAGCTCCTGCGGCTTCGAGCTCCAGAAGTCGTTCCCTAACTAGGGAACACAAGCTCCACGATGTTAAAGTCCACAGGCTCCCAAGGTTGGAGATTCCGGGTTCGATCCCCGTCAGGGATCGCAAGCACTGCGATGATAAGTCCGCAGGCTCCCACGGTTGGAGCTCCTAAAGTCGGACTGCATCAAGAGGCCGCCAGCTCCTCAATGTTAGGCTGCAGTGTTGACGGAGATACGACATGGAAATATTTGCATCTGCGTTGAGGAGATAAAAAACGTTTCCCCCACTCACCGCACATAATACAAAACTAAAGATAAACTAATAGATACATTTTACAACAAACTAAAAACAACAAAGGAAATAAATTCATGGGAAATTGGACACTTGATTCGGAAAAAGAGAGAGATCTACAATAATTGTCGGCAGCATGGAGTAAATGAGGTGCTTGAGTATAAAGAACGTAAAAAGAATATTAAGAAAGAAATTAGAAAAGCTAAAAGAAGGTATGAGGTTGCTTTGGCAAGTAAGGTGAAAGTAAATCCAAATAGATTCTACAGCTATATTAATAGCAAGAGGATAACAAGGAATAAAATTGGTCCATTAGAGAGTCAGAGTGGACAGCTATCTGCAGAGCCAAAAGAGATGGGGGAGATATTGAACAATTTCTTTTCTTCGGTATTCACCAAGGAGAAGGACATGGAATTATGTGAGGTAAGGGAAACGAGCAGAGTAGCAATGGAAACTATGAGATTCAAAGAAGAGGAGGTGCGGACACTTTTGAAAAATATGAAAACGGATAAGTCTCAGCCCTAGGACATTGAGGGAAGTTAGTGTAGAAATAGCAGGGGCTATGACAGAAATATTTCAAATGTCATTAGAAACGGGAATAGTGCCGGAGGATTGACGTACTGCGCATGTTGTTCCGTTGTTTAAAAAGGGTTCTAAGAGTAAACCTAGGAATTATAGACCTGTTAGTTTGACGTCAGTGGTGGGCAAATTAATGGAAAGGATACTTAGAGATAATATATATAAGCATCTGGATAAGCAGGGTCTGATTAGGAACAGTCAACATGGATTTGTGCCTGGAAGGTCATGTTTGACTAATCTTCTTGAATTTTTCGAAGAGGTTACTAGGGAAATTGATGAGGGTAAAGCAGTGGATGTTGTCTATATGGACTTCAGTAAGGCCTTTGACAAGGTTCCTCATGGAAGGTTGGTTAAGAAGATTCAATTGTTGGGTATTAATGGTGGAGTAGCAAGATGGATTCAACAGTGGCTGAATGGGAGATGCCAGAGAGTAATGGTGGATGGCTGTTTGTCTGGTTGGAGGCCGGTGACTAGTGGGGTGCCTCAGGGGTCTGTGTTGGGTCCACTGTTGTTTGTCATGTACATCAATGATCTGGATGATGGTGTGGAAAATTGGATTAGTAAGTATGCAGATGATACTAAGATAGGTGGTGTTGTGGATAATGAAATAGATTTTCAAAGTCTACAGAGAGATTTAGGCCATTTGGAAGAGTGGGCTGAAAGATGGCAGATGGAGTTTAATGCTGATAAATGTGAGGTGCTACATCTCGGCAGGACAAATCAAAATAGGACGTACATGGTAAATGGTAGCGAATTGAGGAATGCAGTTGAACAGAGGGATCTAGGAATAACTGTGCATAGTTCCCTGACGGTGGAATCTCATGTAGATAGGGTGGTAAAGAAAGCTTTTGGTGTGCTGGCCTTTATACATCAGAGCATTGAATATAGAAGTTGGGATGTAATGTTAAAATTGTACAAGGCATTGGTGAGGCCAATTCTGGAGTATGGAGTACAATTTTGGTCGCCTAATTATAGGAAGGATGTCAACAAAATAGAGAGAGTACAGAGGAGATTTACTAGAATGTTGCCTGGGTTTCAGCAACTAAGTTACAGAGAAAGGTTGAACAAGTTAGGTCTTTATTCTTTGGAGCGCAGAAGGTTAAGAGGGGACTTGATAGAGGTCTTTAAAATTATGAGCGGGTTAGACAGAGTTGACGTGGATAAGCTTTTCCCATTGAGAGTAGGGAAGATTCAAACAAGGGGACATGACTTGAGAATTAAGGGACAGAAGTTTAGGGGTAACATTAGGGGGAACGTCTTTACTCAGAGAGTGGTAGCTGTGTGGAATGAGCTTCCAGTGGAAGTGGTGGAGGCAGGTTTGATTTTATCCTTTAAAAATAGATTGGATGGGTATATGGACGGGAAAGGAATGGAGGGTTATGGTCTGAGTGCAGGTAGATGGGACTAGGGGGAAGTAATAAAAATAAAAAATAAAAAATAAAAAATAAAAAAAATTTAAAAAGTGTTCGTCACGGACTTGAAGGGCCGAGATGGCCTGTTTCCGTGCTGTAATGGTTATATGGTTAAACCATTGGCGAGGCAACCATCATCGGCGCCACCTGGTGTTCATCGGTCTTGTCTTACTAATGAGTTTTTTGAGGTGGTGACGAAGGAGATTGATGAAGGTAGGGCAGTGGATGTTGTATACATGGATTTTAGTAAGGCTTTTGATTAGGTTCCTCATGGTAGGCTGATCTAGAAGATTCAGATGTACGGTATTCACAGTGATTTGGTCGTATGGATTCAGAACTGGTTTATTCAGAGAATTCAGAGGGTTGTGGTGGAAGGTAGATATTCTGACATGAGGTGTGTGACAAGTGGTTCTACGGGATCTAGTCTGTATTGAGTTTGTAAGTTCTCCCTGTGACCGGCGTGGGCTTTCTCCAAGATCTTAGGTTTCCTCCCACATTCCAAAGACGTACACGTTAATTTGGTTGGTATAACTAGTCAGAGGCAAGGATTACTTTTCTTAATGACTACAGGCCTGTCGCACTGACCTCTGTAGTCATGAAGACACTCGAAAGGCTTGTGCTGGCCACGCTGAAAAATATCACAAACCCCCTGCTGGACCCTCTGCAGTTTGCATTTCAGGCCAGTAGATCTATGGATGATGAGGTCAACCTGGGCCTGCACTTCATCCTACAGCACCTAGACTGGCAGGGGACCTATGCGAGGATCCTGTTTGTTGATTTTAGCTCTGCATTCAACACCACTGTGCCAGAGCTACTACACTACAAACTTTCTGAGTTGACTGTGCCTGAACCCCTCTGTCGGTGGATCACCAGCTTCCTGACAGACAGGAAGCAGCATGTGAGGCTGGGAAAGCACATCTCGAACCCGCAAACGCACAGCATAGGAGCACCGCAAGGCTGCGTACTCTCCTCTCCTCTACTCTGTCTACACCAACGACTGCACCTCCACAGACACCTCTGTCAAGCTTCTCAAGTTTGCGGACGACTCAACCCTGATTGGACTGATCCAGGATGGCGAGGAATCTGCCTACAGACAGGAAGTGTCACAGTTGGGGTCCTGGTGCCGTCGCAACAACCTAGAGCTCAATGCTCTTAAGACAGTGGAATTGATTGTAGACTTTAGGAGAGCTCACCCCACTCACCATCAACAACACCACAGTCACATTTGTGGAGTCTTTTAAGTTCCTGGGAACCATCATCTCCAAGGACCTTAAGTGGGGGACTACCATCGACTCCACAGTCAATAAGGCACAACAGACGATGTACTTCCTGCGGCAGCTGAGGAAGCACAATCTACCACAGGCAATGATGGTCCCATTCTACACGGCCATCGTAGAGTCTGTCCTCACCTTCTCCATCATGGTCTGGTTTGGCTCAGCCACCAAGCACGACACCTGGAGGCTGCAGCGAATCGTCCGATCAGCAGAGAAGGTTATTGGCTGCAACCTTCCCTCCATTGATGAACTGTACACTGCAAGGGCCAGGAAGCGAGCGGGCAAGATCATCTCTGACCCCTCTCACCCTGGCCACAAACTCTTTGAATCACTTCCCTCTGGAAGGCGACTCCGGATTGTCAAAGCTGCCACAGCCAGACACAAAAACAGTTTTTATCCACGAGAAGTTGCTCTACTCAACAGCCAAAAATCTGTAGCCTCCCTTTGATCAGGTATTTTGTTGGTTCGCATGCTTGATCAATGGTGTTTTATCATTAATGTTTTATTATAATTAATGTTTAGTGTTTTCTGTGTCATTCGTAACTGTCACTGTATATCATGTTGTTACTTGTGGGCGGAGCACCAAGGCAAATTCCTTGTATGTGAATACTTGGCCAATAAACTTACTACTTACTTAAACGTAAAATTGTCCGCAGTGTGTGTAGAGTCATGTTAATGTGTGGGGATCGCTGGTCATTTGGACCCAGTGGGCCAAAGGGCCTGTTTCCGTGCTGTATCTCTAAATTAAACGAAAATGACCAAGGGGTAGATGCAGATGGTTTGTAAGTTTGTTGATGACACCAACATTGGAGGAGTTGCAGACAGCAAGGTAGGCTGTCAGAAGATGCAATTGGATATAGATCAGCTACAGAAATGGGCAGAGAAATGGCAGATGATGTTTAACCCTTAAACAGCATTAATGTGCAGAGGGATCTTGGAGTCCAAGGTGGCAGCACGAGTAGATAAGGTGGTAAAGAACACATACGGTATGTTTGGCTTCATTGATAGGGGTATTGAATATAAGCGTCAGGAAGTCAGGCAGTTGGACATTTGGGGTATTGCCTGCAGTTCTGGTCATCCCGTTACAGTAAAGATGTGGAGGCTTTCGAGTTGGTGCAGAGGAGGTTTACCAGAATGATGCCTGGATTAGAGAGTTTCAGCTACTGGGAGAGGTTGGATATACTTGGATTCACAAGTTTACAAGTTATAGGAATCGAATTAGGCCATTCGGCCCATTGTCTACTTCGCCATTCAATTAATGGCTGATCTCTGCCTCCTAATCCCATTTTCTTACCTTCTCTCCATAACCCTTGACACCTGTTCTAATCAAAAATGTGTCCATCTCTGCCTTGTAAATATCCACTGACTTGGCCTCCACAACCCTCTGTGGCAATGAGTTCCACAGATTAACTACCATCTGACTAATGAAGTTCCTCCTCACCTTTCTAAAAGAGCCCACTTAAATTCTGAGGCTATGACTGGTCCTAGACTCTCCCACCAGTGGAAACATCCTATCCACATCCACTCTATCCAAGCCTTTCACCATTCTGTAAGTTTCAATGTCCCTCCGCCCTCAACCTTCAAAACTTCAACGAGTACAGGCCCAGTGCTGTCAAACGCTCATCATAGGTTAACCCACTCATTCCTGCGATCAATCTTGTAAACCTCCTCTGGACCCTCTCCAGAGCCAGCACATCCTTCCTCAGATATGGGGACAAATTTGCTCACAGTAGTCCAAATGCGGCCTGACCTGCATCTTATAGTGCCTCAGCATTACACCTCTTTTTGTACTCGTCTTCTTGACATAAATGCTAGCATTGAATTTGCCTTCCTTACTACAAATTAACTTTTTGTGAATTCTGCACCAGCACTCCCAAGAAAATAATCTATGCTTTTATCCTTATTACCAAAATGCATGACTCCGCACTTTGCTACACTATATTCTATCTGCCACTTCTCTGCCCACTCAACCTGTCCAAGTTCTTCTGCAGAGACCTTGCTTCCTCTGCCGGGCTCCACCTATCTTAGCATCATCTGCAAACTTGGCCACAAAGCCTTCAATTGCCTAATCCAAATCATTACTAAACAATTGTTTTCTCTGCAATGTTGGAGGTTGAGGGGAATTATATAAAATTATGAGAGGCATAGATAGGGTAAACAGTCAGAATTATATTCCCATGGTGGAAATGTCCAACCCTAGAGGGCGTAGCTACAAGGCAAGAGGGGGGAATATAATAGAGATGTGGGGCAAGTTATTTTTACACAGAGGGTGGTGGGTAGATGGAACGTATTGCCAGGGGTGCTGGTGGAGGCAGATACGATAGTGATGTTCATGAAGCTTTTAAGTAAGTAAAGTAAAGTATCCTTTATTGTCATTCAGACCTTTTCGGTCTGAACGAAATTTCGTTGCCTTGCAGTCATAATAAAATAACAAAACACACAATAAACACAAATTTAACATCCACCACAGGGAGTTCACCAGGCACCTCCTCACTGTGATGGAAGGCAAAAGTCTTAAAGTCTTTGTCTCTTCCCTCCTTGTTCTCCCTCTGCGCTGAGGCGATCCAGGCCTCCGATGTTGTGACCCCACCGGGTGATGGTAAGAAAGTCCCGCGGCTCAACCGTGCTCCGCGAACGGGCCGGTTCAAACTCCGTGGCCCGGGGTGGTCAAAGCTGCCGAAGCTGCCGCCCTCCAGTCCAGCGGACGAAGCTGTTGCCGCGAGAGCTCCGGAAAAAAAACAGGTCACCAACCTGTGACCTGCGAGCTCCCAACAATGTCGTCCACTGGCCCGCAGCTGAACCGCCGAAGTCGGGACGCCGCCGCCGGAACACTGCCACAGCTCCGAGTCGGGCCGCCGCTGCCGGAACGCTGTCACAGCTCCGAGTCGGGTCGCCGCCGCCGGAACGCCGCCACAGCTCCGAGTCGGGCCGCCGCTGCCGGAACGCCGCCACAGCTCCGAGTCGGGCCGCCGCTGCCGGAACGAAGCCTCAGCCCCGAAGTCAGCCAGCCTCGCGCTGGTAAGTCCTGGCTGGCTCTGCCTCCGGAGCCTCGAGGTCGGTCCCAGTTGGAGGCCGCCAGCTCTGCCATTAGGCCTCAGCGCAGACGGAGACGGGGGATACGACAAGAAAAAGTCGCATCCCCCCGAAGGAAGAGACTAAAAAAAGTTTCTCCCACCCCCCCCCCCCCCAAACACATACACAACCCAATAACTAAAATCAACTAACCAAAACAGGACAAGAAAATATCAAAAAAAGAAAAAAAGACGGACTGCAGGCGAGCCGCAGCTGCTAAGGCAGCGCCGCCATGGTGGAGGTGCATGGATTTACAGGGAATGGAGGGTTATGGAGGCAGATGAAATCAGTGTAGCTAGGTTCCATGTTTGGCATAATCATTGTGGGCTGAAGGGCCCGTTCTTGTGTTGTCCTGTTCTATGTTCTTATAAACCACAAACAGCACGGATCTCTGCAGCACACCACTATTCACAGGCCTCTGGTCCATAAAACAACGTTCCACCACCACCTCTGCTTCCTTCCATGAAGCTAATTCTCTGTCCAGTCAGCTGTCTCTCCCTGGATCCATGTGATCTAACCTTCTGGAGCAGCCACCATGCGGAATCTTATCAAAGGTTTGCTGAAGTCCATACAGACAAAGTCTACAGCTTTGCCCGCAAACTTTTTGGTTACTTCTGCAAAAGCAATTTTAATAAGAATTGATTGAAACTATCTGCTCTGCTAATTGTTTTATGATTTATAATCAGATTTGAATTTTAATGTTGTGTGATTTTCACTGCCATTTCCTTTATAGGGAAGTAGTTTGTCCATTTCTACCTCTAACTGAGTGATGTCACGTTAAGGCACCTCACCAAGACTGAATGTCTGTGTTATACGTCTTATTCAGTTCTCCCCTCACTACATCCCAGTCAATGTTCCAGGATTCATCGATCTCTGCAGGTTTTACTCCATATTTTTCAGCAAACTGCTCATTGAAAGTGTAGAAAACCTTCTTCCAATAGGATGCTGCCTGTGCGGAAATTTCCCGCTGGATGATCCAGGATTTGTAGTAATCATTGACAGTTTGGTAATCCTTGTAGGGTTTCCATTCTCCATTAGTGTCCTTATTTTTAAAACGTGCATTACCAGCGACTAAAGCTGTGCAGACGTCAGTCATAAGACGTTCACTGTCTATCCATCGAAAGCCATTGAGTCCTTCAGGTCTGTGCTGCTTACAAGAGTGTTGTGAATGTACCGGGGTCTCTGAATCACAGAAAACCCCACAGAAAGGACATTTATTAGTACAATTGAATAACCCTTTGAACAGCTCATCCCTGGGTCTAATGGATAATCCTTCAATCTTTGCTTTGATACCCCAGCCTGTTACCTCACTGAGGAGTCTCTGCTCCACCTCTTCAATAGATGGCAGAACGGCTTCTGCCAATTTCTTGCCATCACCGTCACTGTGAAACAGAACGAGTTTCATTTCATCTTTGGGCATTGATATTCTGGTGTTTAACTTTTCAACAAACATGTCCAGGAAGCTCTGAACATTTCCAGTAAAGTTCAGCATCACTGCATCCTTAACAATCTCTTTAGCTTGCCCAGCGATCTGTGTGAGGATTCCTTTAGCCAGACGGGTAAACGTGCTCTCTCCATCACGTTGTGTCTTGCAGTGTTCAATAACCTGGTGATGGAGCCAGTCTTTGGCCAAATTCTCAAGGTCAGTGATATACCGGTGATAGTCATCAAATGTATCCCTTTGTTTCACGTGCACCAGGAGGGCCACAGTGAAGTTGTTGTGGAGACTGTACTTTCTCTCAGGGTCATTTTGTTTCATATCATCCACGATGTTCACACTGAGAGCCTTGAGGGTGGCGTCTCTGAGAGCTGGCAAGAAACAAGATTGTGCAAACCGTTGTGCTTGTTTCTGGTTCTCATCCTGCTCTGTGTAAATATCCATGAAGACATCATAGTATTGACCCTTCATGTTTGCCAGTCTTTGCCGCGGGTCGTGTTTCTGGATGAACCTCTTCTGCATGTCTTGGAATCTTGGTACAGCGTAACCACACAGGTGAAGTTTAAACTCAGCCCTGAATTCCTCACTCATTGTGAAGTTTGGGTGTGAAATATTGTTAATTTTCTCCTCTATAATATTCAAAAGTTCAATACAATATCTATTGTTATAATCCATATCCATTTTTGTGATGTGACTGATCCATTGATGGCATTCATCCTCGAGGGACCGTGTTATCATTGCTGCCCGATTAACATCTGATTGGTGCGAGGATATCCCAATTGTGGTTTTAGCACGTCTCATCCATGCCATGTTGATGTGTTTCCTTTTAATTTGAAAGCACTTGGTTCCCTGTTTACAGAGAGGTTTTCTTTCTAGCATTTTATTAATTCACCCTCCCTTGAGTTGCTGTGTTCTCTCTGAGAAGATTTTCAATCTCCAGTTCAATGTTTCTTTCTCTACAGGGCTCATAGTCCAACCATGACAGTGTGTCTTGCCATATCTTTCCAAAGGCAGTTTGCAGTTCCTCGTCACCCAACACCTGATTTGCCCCTTTACACTTTAATAAAAGGTCCTTGACCTGTTGTTCCATCTTCTTGTGAAATTTATTACAAATATCATCCACTTCCTGCAGTCCCACACATCTGTTCACGGCATCCTTACATCTGTGCATTGAATCATCCTGAAGCCGTCTGCATAAACTGGAGATGCTGAGCTTGAATTCCTCCCTGTATTTCTCCATCAGCTGCACGTTATCAGCCCCACTTTCAAACACAGCTTTTAGTTTATCCAGAGTCTCACCCTCCCTTTTGTTAATCTCCATCCTGATCTCACGTTCCAGTGTTTGGAGCAGTAGGTTGAGGTCACCACTGGCATTGTTTACTGTGTTTTCAGCCTCGTTTCCCCAGGAGTGTGTGAATTTGCGGAGCTCCCACTCCCAGTCCTTGTACTTCACAGAGAGGTGGTTGTAAGCCTCTGCGAACAGACTGTTCTGGAAGCTGAAAATGAAATTCTCATGTTTCACCTGCTCCCAAAGGCCAGTCATCCATGTGGTAAAGTCTGGGATTGTGAAAGCTCTTTGGTCTGGTTTCCCTCTGAGTAAACATTGAATGAGACTCATCTTCAGTTGGAAGACGTGTTCACTGTAGCCAGTGTTGACGGCAGCCATTGGGGGCGTACCTTGCCACAGACCAGGGATGTACCAGTTGTCCTTGTCAGCATCATAGTCCATCACATCACGGAACGTAACTCGCTCCACCTTCTCCAGTTTTGCTGCAGCCTCTGTCATCTTATCCAGCTGTTCCAGTAGTTTCTGACGGCCTCTCAGATTGTGATCATGTGCACTCACATCTCCAACATTCTGGTGGACAAATATACACTTTGGTCTTCTCCCCGTCAGTTTCATGCGGAGTAAGGAATGAACAACAATCTGTAAAATATCTTTCATCTCTGCGATGTTTTCCATGCCTATGTTTACCAACGTTATGTTGCTTAATCCCACCACGAATGTTGCCAGCTCATTGTCGTGTTCGTAGCTGTCTGTTAGTGTTGCAAGTTCTGGAGCTCTCAGCCCCTCCGTGTCAATGACCAGGATGAAGTCACAGCCCAGCTCCTCCGCCAGGCTCCCTGTGACCTTCATCAGCTGCATGTAGGCCCCTCGAGTACATCGGCCGCTGCTCACAGCAAACCGCAAACAGAACATTGTATTGAGGAGCGTGGACTTGCCTGTGCTCTGAACTCCAATCACTGTCAGCACAAACACTCGGGAAGCACGTCCCACCTTCTCGGCCACTGCTTCCAGTACAGCAGTGATCCATGAAACAGGAACGTTGGAGACGTCTCCATCAATGAGCTCCAGTGGGAACCCATCCAGTAACAGTTCAGCAGCAACACCCGGTAACTGAAGCACATGTGGGTGGATCTGTGTTTGTTGCTTGATGTTGTGTTGTGTCACTGAGAGTTCATAAACCTGGCCCAGTTCCCTCATGAAGTGCTCAAGTCCCAGGGAACTATCAGTCATCTTCTGATCCATGTCCTTCAGCTCCTTCACCTTCTGCTTTGAGTTTTTACTCAGTTCTTTATAATCCCTGCGCAATCCTGCCATGATTTGCCTTGATTTACTGTCCAGCATCAGCTTCAGCCACTGTAAGGAAATGGCCCTGTCATCCCCACCAGGACAGGTGAGGTGGTCAATGAACATCTGCATCTCCTCCGACAGGCTCTGTCTGAGCTGAGCTTCCCGGATTCTTTTCTTGTCTTTGTCCAGCTCGTGGTTATACTTCTCTGTGGTTCTGTCCCCGCGGAGTTTCATCCGAGACTTCTCTTTCTCAACTTTAGTCAGCCTTTGCCAGAGCTCTCCATGAAAGGGCAACACTTTCTTTTTATACCCCGTGATGTCTGCAGGGTTAAGACTGCCCAGTATTTTGGTCAGGTCCTTGGCCCGTTGTATTTCAGGATGATGTTCATCAACCTGAATCTCACTTTCTCTCGCAATGTCACCCATTTGTTCCAGACTCAGGAAGCTCTGGTCCCTGTCCCTCATTAGAATCACGTGTTTTATCTGGAAACGAAGTTTTTCCACAAGTTTGGCCTCGTTTACATTTGTCCGAACAATGCATTGTTGAGGTTGTAACTTCAGATCTTTGAACAGTTTCTTTACCTGCTCAGGGGTGATGTGTTGCTCACTGATGTTCACTATCAGAAAGAGTTTTGCCGGTGACTGTACGAGAGAGGTGAGGAATTCTCTTTCCTTCTCACCGATAACGTCAATGAAAATAAAGAGAGCAGCAGAGACTTTTGCCAGAAACCGAGTGTGTCCCTGGTAAGTTTCAGCATCACCTCGGAGGTTGATGAATGCAGCAGCCTCCGGGAAAATGTCCGCGTTGCTCTTCCCAGAAGGCAGATACCAGCTGATCTCAGCCATCCCATCCGATATCCCACGGGGCACATTCCCACATTCCATCCCGGAGTGCAGGAAGATGTTCTGCTGCAGCTGGGTCTGGCTCAAGGTGAGATTGAGGACTCTGGATTTGGACACCGTGCACCTTCCGAGTCTGAGGAAGGAGACAGTTGGCACGGTTGCTGTCACGATGGGCATCTCCACAACGGGGCTGTTCCCTGTGGGAGATTGTGGGCACCACATTTTAACAATGGGCCTCATGGCCCAGAGGAGAAGGGTGGCACCAGGCCCTTCCATGGGTCCCCTCACCTTGTCCCTGGGGTAACTGTGCCCTTCCGGCAGCAGAAAGGGTAATGCAAGTTGGCACAGAGACATCTTCAGCATCAGTTCCTGCTGGAGAGAGTGGTCAGCACAGAGGAAAATGGCAGCAATGATATCCAGAGGGTTATTCCCAGAATCTCCTGGCTCTTTCACTTCAAATAAATTGTTGAAATCTTCAACATCATCATTCTTGTCTTCCAAGGACTGATCAGGGGGCCATTCAGGATTCCTCGCCAGTGAATTAGCTGAGAGGATCATTTGGAGAAATCGCCAAGGAAGATCTTCTGGTCGAGTTGGTTTGTTGTCGTCCAGTTTACCCCAGGATACCTCCCGCATGGACGTCAGTGACAGTTTGTGAGGATAATGATCCTGTAAACCCAAATCCCTCACAAGTTGTGGAGTGTTCAGGTTTTCAGACCAGCTATTTACAGTTGATGAAACACCTGCCATTCCCTCTGACTGGGTGAATGTACTTCCTGGGATCTGTGTGCTCTTTCCCAGAGAGGTGGTTCCTGTCCTGTAATTGCCAGGATGTCAGGGCTCCTGTCTTGTATATTGTAGTTGGGTGAATCTTCACCAGTTGTACATTTCTGTCCCAGTATCTACCTTGAGGCCTGGGCTCCTATTCCACAATATAACACGTTGCCTGGATACTGGCCCAGGATTTATTGAGTTGTCCAGTCTCCTGTCCAGGGATATTTCACAGAGCCCAGACGACCAAGTTGTGATGTGTTGGAGTGCTGGAGTTCCTATCCTGGGATCACAGGGCTGGTCACTTCTCTAGCTCTGACTGACGATCCTCTTGTTGTCCTGGCACCATGTGTTTCAAGTACAGTCAGTGTGTGATCACCGTGGGTACCTGGAATTGGTCACCAGAATTAGACATGGCCTTGGAATTGGATTATTATTGTCACATGTATCGAGATACAGTGAAAAACTCTGCATACTATCTAGTTAAATCATACCATACATGATACAATGAAACCTTACAAAAGTACAACTAGCACAAAAATAAATATACCAGTGTAGAATGTAGTCTACCATGTTACAGTTATAGTGAACGTGCAGATTAAAACATGCAAGAATCTCAATGAGCTATTGCTGTTGGTTTATTATTGGTATTGCTGTTGTTAGATTGTGACATTGGGATTATCCCGTTATTTTATGGGAGGACCATTCAACTAACTGACAGCAGCAGGGGAGTAGTTGTTCCTGAATGTGCTAGTATGCTCCTTCATTCTTTTGTAGTCTCTGCCTGACGGAAGAGTGGGAAAAGAGGGAATGACCCTGGTATGAGCGGTCTTTGATTATGTTGGCTATTTCCATGGGGCAGCTAGAAGTGTTAATGTAACCCATGGTTGGGGGTGGGGGGAGTCTGGTCTGTGTGATGGATTGGAATATTTCCACAACTCTCTGCAATATCTTGTGGTCTTGGGCAGAGAAGTTTCCAAACCAAGTCGTAATTCCAAGGGATTCAAATTTCTGGATCATTGGACCTCTTTTGTGGAAGGTTCGACCTGTACAAAAAGGATGGGTTGCACTTGAACCTGAGGGGGACCGATATCCTGGCGGGGAGATCTGCAAAGGCTACTGGGGAGACTTTAAACTAGAATGGTTGGGGGGAGGGACTCAAATAGAGAATGCTATTAGACAGTGTGTGAGGCAGGAGGCAGAGAAGGAAAGCACTCAGACCCAACATGTAGGGGGGTAAGAAGAAAACAATAATAAACAGAGAATAAGAGGTGGTGGGGTTCTTAAATGGGTGAGCAGAGAAACAGAGGGGTGTAAAATGCGGGCGGAAGCAATAGGTAGCAAGGTGAAAAGTAAAAGTGGCAGGCAGACAAATCCAGGGCAAAAATCAAAAAGAGCCACTTTTCAACATAATTGTATAAGGGGTAAGAGCGTTGTAAAAAAAAGCCTGAAGGCTTTGTGTCTCAATGCAAGGAGCATTCGTAATAAGGTGGATGAGTTGAACGTGCAGATAGCAATTAATGATTATGATATAGTAGGAATGATTATGATATAGTTGGGATCACGGAGACATGGCTCCAGGGTGACCAAGGCTGGGAGCTGAACATCCAGGGATATTCAATATTCAGGAGGGATAGAGAGAAAGGAAAAGGAGGTGGGGTAGCGTTGGAGGTAGAAAGGAGATTAACGCAGTGGAAAGGAAGGACATTAGCTTGGAGGATGTGGAATCGGTATGGGTAGAGCTGCAAAACACTAAGGGGCAGAAAACGCTGGTGGGTGTTGTGTACAGGCCACCTAGCAGTAGTAGTGAAGTTGGGGATGGCATCAAACAGGAAATTAGAAATGCGTGCAACAAAGGCAAAACAGTTATAATGGGTGACTTCAATCTACATATAGATTGGGTGAATCAAATTGGCAGGGGTGCTGAGGAAGAGGATTTCTTGGAATGTATGAGGGATAGTTATCTAAACCAACATGTAGAGGAACCAACGAGAGAGCAGGCTATTCTAGACTGGGTATTGAGTAATGAGGAAGGGTTAGTTAGCAGACTTGTTGTGCGTGCCCCCTTGGGCAAGAGTGACCATAATATGGTTGAGTTCTTCATTAGGATGGAGAGTGACATTGTTAATTCAGAAACAACGGTTCTGAACTTAAAGAAAGGTAACTTTGAGGGTATGAGACGTGAATTGGCCAAGATTGACTGGCAATTAGTTCTAAAAGGGTTGACGGTGAATATGCAATGGAAGGCATTTAAAGACCGCAGAGGGAGAACTAAGCGGGAAGAGACATAGACTTTAAGACTTTTGCCTCCATCACAGTGAGGAGGTGCCTGGTGAACTCACTGTGGTGGATGTTAATTTGTGTTTATTGTGTGTTTTGTCATTTATTATTATATGTATGACTGCAGGCAACGAAATTTCGTTCAGACCGAAAGGTCTGAATGACAAATAAAGGAATCTCTAATCTCTAATCTCTAATGGATGAACTACAAAAATTGTTCATACCAGTTTGGCAAAAGAATAAATCAGGGAAGGTAGTGCATCCGTGGATAACAAGGGAAATCAGGGATAGTATCAAAGCAAAAGATGATGCGTACAAATTAGCAAGAAAAAGCAGCATACCAGAGGACTGGGAGAAATTCAGAGACCAGCGGAGGAGGACAAAGGGCTTAATTAGGAAAGGGAAAATAGATTATGAAAGGAAACTGGCAGGGAACATAAAAACTGACTGCAAAATTTTTTATAGATATGTGAAGAGAAAGAGATTAGTTAAAACAAATGTAGGTCCCTTGCAGTCAGAAACAGGTGAATTGATCATGGGGAACAAGGATATGGCGGACCAATTGAATAACTACTTTGGTTCCGTCTTCACTAAGGAAGACATAAATAATCTGCCGGAAATAGCAGGGGGCCGCGGGTCAAAGGAGATGGAGGAACTGAGTGAAATCCAGGTTAGTCGGGAAGTGGTGTTGGGTAAATTGAATGGATTAAAGGCTGATAAATCACCAGGGCCAGATAGGCTGCATCCCAGAGTACTTAAAGAAGTAGCTCCAGAAATAGTGGATGCATTAGTGATAATTTTTCAAAACTCTTTAGATTCTGGAGTAGTTCCTGAGGATTGGAGGGTAGCAAACGTAAACCCACTTTTTAAGAAGGGAGGGAGAGAGAAAACGGGGAATTACAGACCAGTTAGATTAACATCGGTAGTGGGGAAACTGCTAGAGTCAGTTATTAAAGATGGGATAGCAGCACATTTGGAAAGTGGTGAAATCATTGGACAAAGTCAGCATGGATTTACGAAAGGTAAATCGTGTCTGACGAATCTTATAGAATTTTTCGAGGATGTAACTAGTAGAGTGGATAGGGGAGAACCAGTGGATGTGTTGTATCTGGACTTTCAGAAGGCTTTCGACAAGGTACCACATAAGAGATTCGGATACAAACTTAAATCACATGGTATTGGGGGTTCAGTATTGATGTGGATAGAGAACTGGCTGGCAAACAGGAAGCAAAGAGTAGGAGTAAACGGGTCCTTTTCACAATGGCAGGCAGTGACTAGTGGGGTACCGCAAGGCTCAGTGCTGGGACTCCAGCTATTTACAATTTATATTAATGATCTGGACGAGGGAATTGAAAGCAACATCTCCAAGTTTGCGGATGACACTAAGCTGGGGGGCAGTGTTAGCTGTGAGGAGGATGCTAGGAGACTGCAAGGTGACTTGGATAGGCTGGGTGAGTGGGCAAATGTTTGGCAGATGCAGTATAATGTGGATAAATGTGAGGTTATCCACTTTGGTGGCAAAAACGGGAAGGCAGATTATTATCTAAATGGTGGCCGATTAGGAAATGGGGAGATGCAGCGAGACCTGGGTGTCATGGTACACCAGTCACTGAAAGTAGGCATGCAGGTGCAGCAGGCAGTGAAGAAAGCGAATGGTATGTTGGCCTTCACAGCAAGAGGATTTGAGTATAGGAGCAGGGAGGTTCTACTGCAGTTGTACAGGGTCTTGGTGAGACCACACCTGGAGTATTGCGTACAGTTTTGGTCTCCAAATCTGAGGAAGGACATTATAGCCATAGAGGGAGTGCAGAGAAGGTTCACCAGACTGATTCCTGGGATGTCAGGACTTTCATATGAAGAAAGACTGGATAGACTTGGCTTATACTCGCTAGAATTTAGGAGATTGAGAGGGGATCTTATAGAAACGTACAAAATTCTTATGGGGTTGGACAGGCTAGATGCAGGAAGATTGTTCCCGATGTTGGGGAAGTCCAGGACAAGGGGTCACAGCTTAAGGATAAGGGGGAAATCCTTTAAGACCGAGATGAGGAAAAACTTTTTCACACAGAGAGTGGTGAATCTCTGGCACTCTCTGCCACAGAGGGTTGTTGAGGCCAGTTCATTGGCTATATTTAAGAGGGAGTTAGATGTGGCCCTTGTGGCTAAAGGGATCAGGGGGTATGGAGAGAAGGCAGGTACGGGATACTGAGTTGGATGATCAGCCATCATCATATTGAATGGCGGTGCAGGCTCGAAGGGCCGAATGGCCTACTCCTGCACCTATTTTCTATGTATCTATGTATCTATGTAATGCTTCTGGATAGAATGCTTTCTGCTGTGTATCATTTTTGAGACCATATCTGAAGGACTGTGTACAAACCTGCTGCCCTTACCTAATGAAAGGTGCGCTTTCTATAGAGGGAGTGCATTGAAGATTCTCCAGACAGTTTCCTGGGGTAAAATCAGAGATTCCGGGAAGTGTTCACAGATTTAGGCAGCGTCTATAGAGAGAAAAACAGTCCAAGTTTCAGGTTTACACGGGTTTGTCACATGAGGAGAAATAGAGTAATGCTGCCCTCTATTCTTGGTGTTCAAAGACTGAGCGATCTTGCAGAAACTCGTGAAATTCTACCAGGCTTGATAGACTGGACACAGGGTGGAGGTTTCTCCTGGATGTGGTATCCAGGGCCAATAGCACAGTCTCAGAGTAAGGGTGGGCTATAAATGACCAAGATGAGGAGAAACCTCTTCACCTGGAGGTTGGTGGATCTTCAGAGTTCTCAACCTCAGAGTTCTCTGGAGACTCAGTCACTGAGTTCATTCAAAACAGTGATTGATTGAATCCTACAGGCCAAGGGAACTAAGTCGGCAGCAGTGGTGAGTGAGGTGGACCTGGAAGAGAGGATCTGGAGAGACAGATGTATAAATAGATCTCACCCAGCTCCCGGAGTATAGCAGCAGAGCTGGAGGGGATGTCACGAATCAGACAGTGATGCCTGGCAGTGGTGGCAGCGACATGGTGAGTAGCAAATGTGGATTGTTCTATCTCTGCTTCCTACTATCATTCACTGATGTAAGAGTAAAGGTAGGGGTGGTAAATTGTAACAGGTAGAATTGAAAGGAAGAAGGTGGTTAGTGTAATCAGCACTAAATTAAAGTGAGTGACAAAGGGCTTAGTCCAAGGTGTCCAATGGTCCTCAATATGTGGGGAATTGGAAATTTCCAGTTTCCTGTTGGCCATGTGTGCAGGAGGGATGACCCGCTTCAGCTCCTGACTGGATGCATTGGCAATTTGAAGTCATTGATTCATAGAGCTGTATGACACAGAAACAGGCCATTTGGATGAATTCCACCATGTTGCCCAACCAAGCGAGTCCCTCTTGCCTGCTCCTTGCTGATCTCCCTCCAAATCTTTCCTGTCCATGTACCTGTCTTAGTATCTCTGAAATGATGTAATTGTACCAGCCTCCACTTTTCCTCCTAGCAGCTCGATCCATAAACGCATCATCCTGTGTGGAAATAATGCCCCTCGGATCTCTTTCCAGATCTTTCCCCACTCACCTTGGACCTGTGCCTTCTAGTTTTAGTATCTCCTATCCTGGTCAAAAAGACTGGAATTTTACCTTATCTTTGCCACCACTCAGCCTCCTGCACTCCAGGGTAAACAGGCCCAGTCTATCCAGCCTCTACCTAGCACAGTATTTGTGGATATCAGATATATTTGAGGACACTGTAGGAGGCTAGTGAAGAAATTGTTTGGGCTCTGGCTGAGACATTCGAATGAATCATCACTATACAGGGGTGAGGTGAGGAGACTGGAGGGTGGCTAATGTTGTGCCTCTATTTAAGAAGAGGTGTAAGGAGAAACATGGGAACTATAGAAATCTGTAGAGGACAATTCACTAGAAAGTCATAGTGTCATACAGCATGGAAACAGGCCCTCCGGCCCAACTTGGCCATGACAACCAAGATGTCCCATCTAAACTGGCCCCGTATGCATTTGGCCCATATCCTTCTAAACCTTTCCTATCCATGTACCTGTCTAAATGTCTTTAATGTTGTAGGTTACTAGGGAAATTGATGAGGGTAAAGCAGTGGATGTTGTCTATATGGACTTCAGTAAGGCCTTTGACAAGGTTCCTCATGGAAGGTTGGTTAAGAAGATTACATTGTTGGGTATTAATGGTGGAGTAGCAAGATGGATTCAACAGTGGCTGAATGGGAGATGCCAGAGAGTAATGGTGGATGGCTGTTTGTCAGGTTGGAGGCCGGTGACTAGTGGGGTGCCTCAGGGGTCTGTGTTGGGTCCACTGTTGTTTGTCATGTACATCAATGATCTGGATGATGGTGTGGAAAATTGGATTAGTAAGTATGCAGATGATACTAAGATAGGTGGTGTGGTGGATAATGAAGTAGATTTTCAAAGTCTGGAGAGATTTAGGCCATTTGGAAGAGTGGGCTGAAAGATGGCAGATGGAGTTTAATGCTGATAAATGTGAGGTGCTACATCTCGGCAGGACAAATCAAAATAGGACGTACATGGTAAATGGTAGCGAATTGAGGAATGCAGTTGAACAGAGGGATCTAGGAATAACTGTGCATAGTTCCCTGAAGGTGGAATCTCATGTAGATAGGGTGGTAAGGAAAGCTTTTGGTGTGCTGGCCTTTATAAATCAGAGCATTGAATATAGAAGTTGGGATGTAATGTTAAAATTGTACAAGGCATTGGTGAGGCCAATTCTGGAGTATGGAGTACAATTTTGGTCGCCTAATTATAGGAAGGATGTCAACAAAATAGAGAGAGTACAGAGGAGATTTACTAGAATGTTGCCTGGGTTTCAGCAACTAAGTTACAGAGAAAGGTTGAACAAGTTAGGTCTTTATTCTTTGGAGCGCAGAAGGTTAAGAGGGGACTTGATAGAGGTCTTTAAAGTTATGAGCGGGTTAGACAGAGTTGACGTGGATAAGATTTTTCCATTGAGAGTAGGTACGATACAAACAAGGGGACATGACTTGAGAATTAAGGGACAGAAGTTTAGGGGTAACATTAGGGGGAACTTCTTTACTCAGAGAGTGGTAGCTGTGTGGAATGAGCTTCCAGTGGAAGTGGTGGAGGCTGGTTCGATTTTATCCTTTAAAAATAGATTGGATGGGTATATGGACGGGAAAGGAATGGAGGGTTATGGTCTGAGTGCAGGTAGATGGGATTAGAGGGAAGTATTTTTTTTTATTTTTAATAATTTTTAAAAAATATGTTCGGCGTGGACTTGAAGGGCCGAGATGGCCTGTTTCCGTGCTGTAATGGTTATATGGTTATATGGTTATAACAGTGCCAGCCTCAACTACCTCTTCAGGCAGCTTGTTCCATACACTCACCACCTTCTGTGTGAAATAGTTGCCCCAGATGTTTCTATTAAATCTTTCCCCTCATGATCTTATACACCTCCATATGATTACCCCTCATCCCCCTGTGCTCCAAGGAATAAAGTCCTAGACTGCTCAGCCTCTCCCTATAGGTCAGGCTCTTGAGTCCTGGCTACATCCTCGTAAATATTTTCTGCACTTTCCAGCTTTCCATCTCTCTACAACAGGGTGACCAAAACTGACACAATACTCCAAATGCGGGCTCATCAATGTCTTGTACAACTGTGATATAACATCCCAACTTCTATACTCAGTGTTGACTGATGAAGGCCAATGTGCCGAAAGCCATCTTGAGCACCCTATCTACCTGTGATGGCACTTTATGGAACTATGTACCTGCACTCCAAGATCTCTCTGCTCTGCAACACTCCTTAGAGCTCTGCCATTCACTGTGAAATCCACTGAGAGAATCCTGAAGGATAGCATATATATGCATTTGGATAGACAGGGACTGATTAGAGTCATAGAGTGATACAGTGTGGAAACAGGGCCTTTGGCCCAACTCGCCCACACCGGCCAACATGTCCCAGCTACACTAGTCCCACCTGCCTGCGCTTGGTCCATATCCCTCCAAACTTGTCCTATCCATGTCATTGGCAGGATAGATTAGAGGGCTCGTCTAGGGAGGCTATTTCAGTGGAACTGAGAAATGGGAAAGGTGTAGCAACACCTATAGGGGTGTATTATAGACCGCCAAATGGGGAGTGAGAATTGGAAGAACAAATATGTAAGGAGATAGCAGATATTAGTAGTAAGCACATGGTAGTGATTGTGGGAGATTTCAATTTTCCACACATAGAATGGGAAACACATTCTGTAAAAGGGCTGGATGGTTTGGAGTTTGTAAAATGTGTGCAGGATAGTTTTTTGCAGCAATACATAGAGGTACCTACTAGAGAAGGGGCAGTGCTGGACCTCCTGTTAGGAAATGAGACAGGGCAGGTGGCGGAGATATGCGTTGGGGAGCACTTCGGGTCCAGTGATCACAATACCATTAGTTTCAATATAATTATGGAGAGGGTCAGAACTGGACCTAGGGTTGAGATTTTTGATTGGAGAAAGGCTAACTTTGAGGAGATGCGAAAGGATTTAAAAGGAGTGAATTGGGACATGTTGTTTTATGGGAAGGATGTAGAAGAGAAATGGAGGACATTTAAAGGTGACATTTTAAGAGTATAGAATCTTTATGTCCCTGTTCGGTTGAAAGGAGATAGTAAAAATTGGAAAGAGCCATGGTTTTCAAGGGAAATTTGACACTTGGTTCGGAAAAAGAGAGAGATCTTCAATAATTATAGGCAGCATGGAGTAAATGAGGTGCTTGAGGAGTATAAAGAATGTAAAAAGAATATTAAGAAAGAAATTAGAAAAGCTAAAAGATATGAGGTTGCTTTGGCAAGTAAGGTGAAAGTAAATCCAAAGGGTTTCTACAGCTATATTAATAGCAAAAGGATAACAAGGAATAAAATTGGTCCATTAGAGAGTCAGAGTGGACAGCTATCTGCAGAGCCAAAAGAGATGGGGGAGATATTGAACAATTTCTTTTCTTCGGTATTCACCAAGGAGAAGGATATGGAATTATGTGAGGTAAGGGAAACAAGCAGAGTAGCAATGGAAACTATGAGATTCAAAGAAGAGGAGGTGCGGACACTTTTGAAAAATATGAAAACGGATAAGTTTCCAGGTCCTGACAGGATATTCCCTAGGACATTGAGGTAAGTTAGTGTAGAAATAGCAGGGGCTATGACAGAAATATTTCAAATGTCATTAGAAACGGGAATAGTGCCGGAGGATTGGCGTACTGCGCATGTTGTTCCTTTGTTTAAAAAGGGCTCTAAGAGTAAACCTAGCAATTATAGACCTGTTAGTTTGACGTCAGTGGTGCGCAAATTAATGGAAAGGATACTTAAAGATAATATATATAAGCATCTGGATAAGCAGGGTCTGATTAGGAACAGTCAACATGGATTTGTGCCTGGAAGGTCATGTTTGACTAATCTTCTTGACTTTTTCGAAGAGGTTACTAGGGAAATTGATGAGGGTAAAGCAGTGGATGTTGTCTATATGGACTTCAGTAAGGCCTTTGACAAGGTTCCTCATGGAAGGTTGGTTAAGAAGATTCAATTGTTGGGTATAAATGGTGGAGTAGCAAGATGGATTCAACAGTGGCTGAATGGGAGATGCCAGAGAGTAATGGTGGATGGCTTTGGCAGGTTGGAGGCCGGTGACTAGTGGGGTGCTTTGGGGGTCTGTGTTGGGTCCACTGTTGATTGTCATGTACATCAATGATCTGGATGATGGTGTGGAAAATTGGATTAGTAAGTATGCAGATGATACTAAGATAGGTGGTGTTGTGGATAAGGAAGTAGATTTTCAAAGTCTACAGAGAGATTTAGGCCATTTGGAAGAGTGGGCTGAAAGATGGCAGATGGAGTTTAATGCTGATAAATGTGAGGTGCTACATCTCGGCAGGACAAATCAAAATAGGACGTACATGGTAAATGGTAGCGAATTGAGGAATGCAGTTGAACAGAGGGATCTAGGAATAACTGTGCATAGTTCCCTGAAGGTGGAATCTCATGTAGATAGGGTGGTAAAGAAAGCTTTTGGTGTGCTGGCATTTATAAATCAGAGCATTGAATATAGAAGTTGGGATGTAATGTTAAAATTGTACAAGGCATTGGTGAGACCAATTCTGGAGTATGGAGCACAATTTTGGTCGCCTAATTATAGGAAGGATGTCAACAAAATAGAGAGAGTATAGAGGAGATTTACTAGAATGTTGCCTGGGTTTCAGCAACTAAGTTACAGAGAAAGGTTGAACAAGTTAGGTCTTTATACTTTGGAGCGCAGAAGGTTAAGGGGGGACTTGATAGAGGTCTTTAAAATGATGAGCGGGTTAGACAGCGTTGACGTGGATAAGCTTTTCCCATTGAGAGTAGAGAAGATTCAAACAAGGAGACATGACTTGAGAATTAAGGGACAGAAGTTTAGGGGTAACATTGGGGGGAACTTCTTTACTCAGAGAGTGGTAGCTGTGTGGAATGAGCTTCCAGTGGAAGTGGTGGAGGCAGGTTCGATTTTATCCTTTAAAAATAGATTGGATGGGTATATGGATGGGAAAGGAATGGAGGGATATGGTCTGAGTGCAGATAGATGGGACTAGGGGGAAGTAAGAAGGGAAAAAATAAAAAGTGTTCGGCACGGACTTGAAGGGCCGAGATGGCCCGTTTCCGTGCTGTGATGGTTATGTGTACCTGTCTAACTGTTTTTTAAATGTTGGGATAGTTGCTGCCTCAACTACCTCCTCTGGCAGCTTGTTCCATACACCCACCACCCTTTGTGTGAAAAAGTTACCCCTCAGATTCCTATTAAATCTTTTCCCCTTCACCTTGAGCGTATGTCCTCTGGTCCTCGATTCCCCTACTCTGGGCAAGCCACTATGCATCTATTCGAGATAGTCAGCGTGGTTCTCTATGTAGCAGATCATGTTTTACGAATCTTGAGATTTTTGAAGCAACCAAAAGTTTTAAATGAGGGCAAAAAGGTAGACAATGTCTCTGTGGAATTCAGCAGGGTATTTGATAAATTTCTGCATGTAGGCTGGTCTGGAAGGTTAGATTACATGGGATCCAGGGAGAGCTAGCCGACATGTGGATAAACGTAAGGTTATCCATTTTGGTGACAAGAACAGGAAGGCAGATTATTATCTGAATGGTTAGGAGACGGGAAGGTGCAACGAGACCTACGCGTGCTTGTACATCAGTTACTGAAAGTAAGCATGCAGGTAATGCAGGCAGTGAAGAAAGCCAATGGCATGTTGTCCTTCATTGTTAGGGGCAAGGAGATCCTACTGCAGTTGTACTGGGCCCTGATGACACCGCACCTGGAGTATTGTGTGCAGTTTTGGTCTCCTAATTTGAGGAAGGACATTACTGCTATTGAGTGAGTGCAGCGTAGGTTCACCAGGTTAATTCCCGGGATGGGGGGTGATGTATGATGAAAGAATGGGTCGACTGGGCTTGTATTCGTTGGAATTTAGAAGGATGATGGGTTCATAGAAACATATAAAATTCTTAGAGGATTGGACTGGGTAGATGCAGGAAAAATGTTCCTGATGTTGGGGGAGTCCAGAACCAGGGGTCACAGTTTAAGAATAAGGGGTAGGTTATTTAGGACTGAGATGAGAAAAAAACGTTTTCACCTAGAGAATTGTGAATCTGCGGAATTCTCTGCCGCAGAAGGCAGTGGAGGCCAATTCACTGGATGTTTTCAAGAGAGTTAGATTTAGCTCTTAGGGCTAACGGAATCAGGGTATATGGGGAAAAGCAGGAACAGGGTACTGATTTTAGATGATCAGCCATGATCATATGGCGGTGCTGGCTTGAAGGGCCAAATGGCCTACTCCTGCACCTATTTTCTATGTTTCTATGTTTCTCGTGGAGTGTCTCGGGGATAGAGCCAGAGAGCTATTTGTGAGACACAATCACACACGTACAAAACCATGCCAACTATCCCAAACCAGTCCTTGACCATCTAAATACATGTATATCTCAACCCTCAGAATGCTCTGAGTAACTTTCCAACCACAGATGTTAATCACTGGCATATAGTTCCCACGCTTTTCCTGCAGGCCTTTTTAAATAGAGGCACAACCTTTGACCCCCTCTGGGCTTCCAGCACCTCGGCTTGGTTCTTGGTTTCTTGGTCCTCCAAAATATTCCAAATGGAATTTAAACGGGAGGTGGTGGAGGGAGGACTTAAGCCAGAAAGGGTTTTTGGGAAGAAAGAGCTACCTTAAATTTAGTTGCATCTGGTTGGGTAACTAAAGTAGGGTGGAGATTATTCCATGCTTTAATTGTGCGGGGAAAGAACAAATTGCTGTACACATCTGTCTTGGTAGCTGGAATCACAAATTGGATCGGATGCCCTCGTCTGCTCCTAATTGGTTTGGGTTTGGTGTAGGTCTTGTAATCTATGTCGAGATGACCATTTAACATTTTGTAAAAACAGGTCAAACGGTGAGCTTCACGTCTGTCTTGGAGAGGGTTCCACCCCAGAGAATTAAGAAGTTTGGTAACACTCGCTTCTCTCTCATAGGTGTTAGTAACAAATCGATTGTATTTAACTGTATTTAACGAATCTTAAATCTCACCCAGGGCACCTGCAATTTGCTAGCAAACGTGCATCCCAGGATATTGGTTCCCCTCCTGTTAAGGTGCAACCCATCCTTATTGTACAGGTCACATCTGCCCCAGAAGAGATTCCAATGGTACAGAAATGGTGCAGATGACACAAAGCTGGGTGGCAGTGTGAACTGTGAGGAGGATACTATGAGATAGAGAGATTAGAGAGATTCCTTTATTTGTCATCCAGACCTTTCGGTCTGAACGAAATTTCGTTGCCTGCAGTCATACATATAATAATAAATAACAAAACACACAATAAACACAAATTAACATCCACCACAGTGAGAGTGCAGGGTGACTTGGACAGGTTGGGGGAGTGGGCAGATGCATGGCAGATGAAGTTTAATGCGGATAAATGTGAGGTTATCCACTTTGGTAGCAAAAACAGGAAGGCAGATTACTGTCTAAATGCGTCAAGTTGGGAAAAGGGGAAGTACAACGGGATCTGGGGGTCCTTGTACATCGGTCTATGAAAGTAAGCATGCAGGTACAACAGGCAGTGAAGAAAGCGAATGGCATGTTGGCCTTTATAACAAGAGGAATCGAATATAGGAGCAAAGAGGTCCTTCTGCAGTTGTACAGAGCCCTAGTGAGACCACACCTGGAGTATTGTGTGCAGTTTTGGTCCCCTAATTTGAGGAAGGACATTCTTGCTATTGAGGGAGTGCAGCGTAGGTTTACAAGGTTAATTCCCGGGATGGCGGGACTGTCATATGGTGAGAGAATGGAGCAGCTGGGATTGTACACTCTGGAGTTTAGAAGGATGAGAGGGTATCTCATTGAAACATATAAGATTGTTAAGGGCTTGGACACACTAGAGGCAGGAAACATGATCCCGATGTTGGGGGAGTCCAGAACCAGGGGGTCACAGTTTAAGAATAAGGAGTAAGCCATTTAGAACGGAGACGAGCAAACACTTTTTCTCACAGAGAGTGGTGACTGTGGAAGTCAGAGGGCGGTGGAGGCAGGTTCTCTGGATGCTTTCAAGAGAGAGCTAGATAGGGCTCTTAAAAATAGCGGAGTCAGGGGATATGGGGAGAAGGCAGGAACGGGGTACCGATTGGGGATGATCAGCCATGATCACATTGAATGGCTCGAATGGCCTACTCATGCACCTATTGTCTATTGTCTAAATCTGAATCCCTGCCCCCTGTACCAACTCCTCAGCCACACATTCATCTCCCCATCTTACAGTTCCTACCCTCACCAGCACGTGGCAATGGAAACAATCCAGAGATCACTTCCCTGGAGGTCCTGCTTTTTAGCCTTTTATCTAACTCCCGATACACATTTTGCGGAACCTCCTTCCTTTTCCTGGCTATGTAATTTGTGCCAACATGAATAATGACTTCCAGCTGCTCCCCCTCCCGCGAGAATGTCATACAACCGCACCGAGACGTCCTGGACCCTGGCATCAGGGAGGCAGCACACCATCCTGGAGTCCCCACTGCTGCCGCAGAATCTCCCGTCTGCATCTCTAACTGAAGAATCACCTACTATTATGGCTGCCTGATCTTAGCCTTACCTGCTGAGCCTCAGTGCCGGGCTTGGTGGCACAGCCCTGTCTGGTACAGCTGTTCAAACGTGATGTGTCATCCACCCGACAGCAACAAAAGGATGTACCTGTGGAAGGGTGATGGCCACAAGGGTCACCAGCACTCCGTGTCTATTTCCCATCCTCGTGGTCACCCACCTTCTCTCTTCCTTGGGCGTGATGAACTCACTATACATCTTGTCCAAGAAACTCATTCTCCCAGATGGTCCTGAGGTCATCCAGCTGTAGCTCTAGTTCCGTAATGCGGTCTTTAAGGAGCTGCATCTGGCCACAATTCCCACCAGTGTAGTCATCAGCAACACCAGTTTCCCTGACTTCCCACATCCTGCAGGAGGAGCATTGCACCAACTTACCTGCCATCACCACTGCAACTGAACCAAGAAAGAGAAGAATAAACACACACAAGCAGACTGCACCTTCCCCTCCTATCCGCCTCTGATTGCCTCCTTGCCTCAGCCTCTTCGTCAAAGATTCTCACTTGACCTCAACACAGCCTTGCTCCCAATAGACTACTCCACTACACCTTGCCTTATTTTAATTAACTGTTCAATTCCAGTTGCATTCCAACTAGGACCCGGACCTGGTTCAACAACAACAAGCCCTGGTTTACTGCAGAACTCAGACAGCTCCGACAGTCTAAAGAGGAAGCCTACAGGAGCGGGGATGCAGACCTCTACAGGCAGGCCAAGTACAAGCTGAGAAGAGGAATCAGAGCTGCCAAGGAAAGGTACTCTGAGAAGTTGAGGAGCAAGTTCTCAGCTAGTGACTCTTCTTCAGTTTGGAAGGGCTTGCAAGAAATCACCAGCTATAAGAGGAAAGCACCCGCTCTTTGGACAATCATCAGCTGACGACCGACCTGAATGAGTTTTACTGCAGGTTTGAAAATCAGAAACATAACCCTGAAACCCCCTCCCAACAAACACAGCCAGACCCCAGTCTGCAAAGAATGGATCCTTCTGCACCCACTCCTCCCCATTCACCACTTCACACCTACTTAAGGCAAGACTCCAGCCTGAAAAGACTGGACCCTTTCCCACCCCAACCAACACTTCACACCCACTCACAGCCTGACCTCAGTCTGCAAAGACTGGGCCCATCTGCACCCACTGCTCCCCATTCACCACTTCACACATACTTAAAGCAAGACTCCAGTCTGAAAAGGCTGGACCCTTTCCCATCTACCCCTCTCCAATCACCACTTCACACCCAATTACCCACTGAACAAAATCACTTCTCCATCATCGATATACTTTTAAAACTTTGTGTGGGTGTATGTCATATTTTGTATTTTGATTCGTTACTCCGCCAAAACCAGATGCAAAAACGCCGAGATTTTTACCACTTTGCTAGCGATTTTACTTTTACATTCGCTTATCCACTCCGCATTAAATGTAGTCATTTTTCTGTACACATTTTTAATAAAATCCTTCTCCCCCCCCCCCCCACTCATTTTTTCACCTCACGCTGGCCACCATCGCATCGCGTGCCCCGTGCAACCATAACGGCTGCTGCCGCCCGGCTCTCCTCCACTCCCCTCCCCCCCTCCCGGCCCAGCTCTGTCACGCTGGCGGAAGCCAAAGATCGGCTCTTCCCCCGCCGCTTTTCGCCGTCGTAGCTGGCGAAAATCCCGCGTGTCAACGGCCTGACGGCCCACAGGCGCATTGAGGGCGTACGCAGCGTCTTGACGTCGTACACAGCGTCTAGACGCCGTACGCCTGGCCCGCAGGCTCTCTCGGCAACGTAGAATCCAGCAGCAGAGTGGCTCCGTTAATGGATTAATTCCACAGTGAGTTCAGTTCGGTAACAACCCCCTCTCCTTCCCCCCCTCCCCCCTCTCTTCTCCACCCCCCCTTCTTCCCCCTCACCCCTTCGCTCCTCCCATCCATACCTCCCCCTCACCCCCTCCCTTTCCCCAACCTCTCACCCTCCCTTCCCCTCACCTCTCCCCCTCCCTACCCCCCACCTCCCCCCCTCCTTTCCCCCCACCTCTCCCCCTCCCTTCCCCCCAACTCTCCCCCTCCCTTCCCCCCAACTCTCCCCCTCCCTTCCCCCAACCTCTACCCCTCCCTTCCCACCCTCCCTCTCCTCCCCTCTCTCCCTGTCTCTGCCCCTTCTCTTTCTGCCCTCATGTTTTACCCCCCCTCCCTCTCTAGAATCGCCTGTGAGTTGGGGATTATGCGTCAGTAGATAGGGCCGTTATTGGGTAAAAGGAGCAAATTAATAATATTAATATAATATCACGGGGGTGGTTAGCGTGTGTGCAGGGAGGGGGGGTAGTTAGTGTGTGTGACGCCGCATGCTGTCCCCCCTCCCCGCAACCGCACGTTGGGGGAACAGACCCAACGGGTCTGCACTTGGTCTAGTCAACAATAAAAATAGAGGAGGTGGAGAGGCTTTTCAGAAGACAGAAAAGCCAGAAATCTCCAGGACTGGACAATGTTTCCCCCTCCCTTCTGTGCCGAACAATTACAAAGACATTTTTAACCAGTCCCTGCAAACCTGTACTGTCCCTGCCTGCTTCAAAGTCTCCATTATCCCTGTACCCAAAAAGGCAAGGATTACTGGTCTTAATGACTACAAGCCTGTCGCACTGACCTCTGTAGTCATGAAGACTCCACAGTCAAAAAGGCACAACAGAGGATGTACTTCCTACGGCAGCTGAGGAAGCACAGTCTGCCACAGGTAATAGACAATAGACAATAGGTGCAGGAGTAGGCCATTCGACTGCTGGACCCTCTACAGTTTGCATATCGGGCCAATAGATCAGTGGATGACGTAGTCAACCTGGGCCTGCACTTCATCCTCCAGCACCTAGACCGCCAGGGGATCTATGCGAGGATATTGTTTGTTGATTTTGGCTCTGCATTCAACACCATTGTGCCAGAGCTACTACACTCCAAACTTTCCAAGTTGACTGTGCCTGAACCCCTCTGTCGGTGGATCACCAGCTTCCTGACAGACAGGAAGCAGCATGTGAGGCTGGGAAAGCATATCTCAGACCCACAAACCCTCAGCATAGGAGCACCTGCATACTCTCCCCTCTCCTCTACTCTCTCCACACCAATGACTGCACCTCCACAGACTCCTCTGTCAAGTTTCTCAAGTTTGCAGACAACACAACTCTGATTGGACTGATCCAGGATGGGGAGGAATCTGCCTACAAACAGGAAGTGACACAGGTGGCGTCCTGGTGCCATCACAACAACCTGGTGCACAATGCTCTTAAGACAGTGGAATTGATTGTAGACTTTAGGAGAGCTCCCCCTCCCCTCCACTCACCATCAATAACACAACAGTCACATCTATGGAGTCCTGGGAACCATCTCTCCGAGGACCTTAAGTTGGGGGCTACCATCGACTCCACAGTCAAAAAGGCACAACAGAGGATGTACTTCCTACGGCAGCTGAGGAAGCACAATCTGCCACAGGTAATAGACAATAGACAATAGGTGCAGGAGTAGGCCATTCGGCCCTTCGAGCCAGCACCACCATTCAACGTGATCATGGCTGATCATCCCCAATCAGTACCCCGTTCCTACCTTCTCCCCATATCCCCGGATTCCGTAATCTTTAAGAGCCCTATCTAGCTCTCTCTTGAAAGTATCCAGAGAACCGGCCCGCACCCCCTCTGAGGCAGAGAATTCCACAGACTCACCACTCTCTGTGAGAAAAAGTGTTCCCTCGTCTCCGTTCTAAATGGCTTGCCCCTTATTCTTAAACTGTGGCTCCTGGTTCTGGACTCCCCCAACATCGGGAACATGTCTAGCATGTCCAAACCCTTAACAATCTTATATGTTTCTTATTAGAGGACTCTCTCTTACTTCTACAGGTGCACAGTAGAGAGCATGCTGACCGGTTGCATCGTGGCTTGGTTCGGCAACTTGAGCGCCCAGGAGCGGAAAAGACTACAAAAAGTAGTAAACACTGCCCAGTCCATCATTGGCTCTGATCCCTACCATCGAGGGGATCTATCGCAGTCGCTGCCTCAAAAAGGTTGGCAGCATCATCAAGGACCCACACCATCCTGGCCACACACTCATCTCCCCGCTACCTTCAGGTAGAAGGTACAGGAGCCTGAAGACTGCAACGTCCAGGTTCAGGAATAGCTACTTCCCCACAGCCATCAGGCTATTAAACTCAACTCAAACTAAACTCTGAACATTAAAGACCATTATCTGTTTATTTGCACTTTATCTGCTTATTTATTGCTGTGTGTATATATTTATATAATGGTATATGGATACACTGATCTGTTCTGTATTCATGCCTACTATATTCTGTTGTGCTGAAGCAAAGCAAGAATTTCATTGTCCTATCTGGGACACATGACAATAAACTCTCTTGAATCTTGAATCTCTTGAATCTTGTTTCAGGAAATTGTGTCCAGGTGTAGCTCCTGAAGGAAAGTGTTAGGAAACTAGAGCAGCAGCTGGATGACCTCAGGATCATCCGGGAAATCGGAAATAACTCCTGAATTAATCGAACGGAAAGTTCCAGAAGGGATAAGAGAGTAAGGGCAGGTGAAATCAGGGAGCGGAAATCTTGGGGGGGTATGGGGGGACATGCCCCCCTGCTTTGAGAGGTGGGGGACGATCCCCCCCATGTTTTGTCATCCGGACTTTATCAGACGCTTTCTAAGGGCTGAATCGGCCCATTCACGGGGCGTTTCAGCGCCCGGCGCAGCTTAAAATCAAACTGCTGCATCGAGGCGATCAAGGCTCCTGATGTTGAAGCCCGCATCGGCCGATGAAAGACCCCAAGAACGGGCCGATTCACGCCCACAGCTGAAGTCTCACATGCATGCGCGCGCGTGGGCGCCAATAAATTGCACCCCACACATATTTCCGTGCCTGGGTGAAATAGGAACCGGTGTGAGAGGGGAGGTGAATATCAAATTAAAAGTGTTATATCAATGCGCGAAGTATAAGAAATAAAGTGGATGAGCTTGGGGCTCAGTTAGAGATTGGTAGGTATGATGTTGTGGGAATTACAGAGACATGGCTGCAATAGGATCAGAGCTGGGAACAGAATATTCAGGATTATACGTCCTATCGAAAAGACAGACAGGTGGGCAGAGGGGGTGTTGGTAAGGAATGAAATTCAGTTCCTTGCAAGGGGTGACATAGAAACAGAAGATGTAGAGACATTGTGGATAGAACGGAGAAATTGTAAGGGCAAAAATGGGCCTGTCCCACTTAGGCGATTTTTTAGGCGACAGCCAGCGACTGTCATAGTCGTAGCAGGTCGCTGAAATACCAGCGACTGGAATCCCCAGGAGATAAAATATGAAATTGTCTAAAAAAGATTCATCAATTTAACAACAAAGTAAAACAGGAGTTGCTGTTGTCGTCAGGATATCAGGAGTTAAAATTGGCATGTAACAAAGTTAATGTTAGTGGTTTGGGGAGATTTCAAGAGGCAAGTAGACTGAGAAAATCAAGTTGGTACCTGGACCGCAAGAAAGGGAGTTTGTATAGTCCCTCCGTGATGGATTCTTAGAGCACCTTGTACTGGAGCCTGCCAGGGAGAAGGCAATTCTGGATTTAGTGTTGTCCAATGAATCAGATTTGATAAGGGAACTCGAGGTAAAGGAGCCATTACGAGTTAGTGACCAGAATATAATAACTTTTAATCTCCAATTTGAGGGAAATTATAAAATCAGTGTCAGTATTGCAGTTGAACAAAGGGGATTATGGAGGCATGAGGGAGGAGCTGGCCAATGTTGACTAGAAAGGGACCCTAGCAGGGATGACGGTAGAACAGCGATGGCAGGTATTTCTGGGAATAATCCAGAAGATGCAGGATCAGTTCATTCCAAAGAGGAAGAATGATTCTAAGGGGAGTAATAGGCGACCGTGGCTGACAAGGGAAGTCAAGGACAGTATAAAAATAAAAAAGACGTATAACATAACAAAGATGAGAGGGAAGTCAGAGGATTAGGTAACAGTTCAATCGGGTGGTGCCACTGGGGTGGCTGCCTCGCCAGCAGCTGTTAGTCCTTTCACCCTTTTTGTTATGTTTAGTGTGTCTAAATGTATGTTTTAAATGTTTCTTAGTATGTCTTATGTGGGGGGTGGTGGGGGGGAAATAGGGGGAAACCGTTTCTCAGTCACTTAGCTGGACAGAGATGCGTCTTTTCTCCGAGTCGCATCTTCACCCTCCCCCCCTCGTGGCCTACCAACTGGATTGGCGCGGCCTTTCCTACCAGAGACCGGCCAGAGCTTCAGCAGCGGGCGCAGCGCTGAATTATCATTGAGGAGCGGGTGTTGGAGCTCCGGAGTGTTGGGCCTGCTGACTTTAACACCATGGAGCTGTGGTTTGCGGGCAGTGCTGACTTTCACATCGCGGAGGCCTGGGATCTTTTGCCGGGGATCGCTAGTGTTGGAGCTCCGCCCAGCTCGGCCTGTGGACTTCGGAAGCCGCGGTCTCCGGTAGGAGGCAGCTGATTCGGAATCTCCAAGCCACAGAGTGTGTTCCGATCCGTTCCGACGCCGGAGTTTCGATCATCCCGGTGAGAGGGCCTGTACATCGTGCCGTCAGTAGCGGCGACTGTGAAGGGTTCAAAGGCCCTGACCACGGGTGAACAAAGGAGGAAGATGACTGACCTTTATTGCCTTCCATCACAATGGGAAATGTTGATTCCGATGTGGTGGATGTTTATGTTAAACACTATCATGTATTGTGTTCTTTTTATTTGTATGGCTGTATGGTAACTCAAATTTCACTGTACCAATTGGTACATGTGACAATAAATGTGAACTTGAACTATTAAAGATCCACAGAGGGTAACTAAAAAGGCAATAAGGGGAGAAAAGATGAAGTACGAAGGTAAGCTAGCCAAGAATATAAAGGAGGATAGTAAAAGCTTCTTTAGGAATGTGAAAAGGAAAAGATTAATTAAGACAAATGTGGGTCTCTTGAAGACAGAATCAGGTGAATTTATTATGGGGAACAAGGAAATGGCAGACGAGTTGAACAGGTACTTTGGTTCTGTCTTCACTAAGGGAGACACAAACAATCTCCCGGATGTACTAGTGGACAGAGGATCTGAGGTGACAGAGGAACTGATGGAAATTCACGTTAGTCAGGAAATGGTGTTGGGTAGACTGATGGGACTGAAGGCTGATACATCCCCAGGGCCTGGTGATCTGCATCCCAGGGTACTCAAGGAGATGGCTCTAGAGATCATGGACGCATTGGTGTTCATTTTTAAATGTTCTATAGATTCTGGATCAGTTCCTGTGGATCGGAGGGCGACTAATGTTATCCCACTTTTTAAGAAAGGAGGGGGAGAGAAAGCTGGGAATTATAGACCAGATAGCCTGACATCGGTGGTGGGGAAAGTGCTGGAGTCAATTATTAAATTTGTAATAGCGGCACATGTGGCAACAGGGTTGTCTTCGTGGGCAACTTTAATTTTGTCAACAAAGATTGGGATTTTCTTGAAACAGTATGTCGATTATCGATAGTCCAACCCGAGAAGGGAACATAGAGTCACGGTCATACAGCACGGAAACAGGACCTTCTGCCCAATTCATCCATGCCGACCAAGATGCTCCATCTACGCCAATCCCATTTGCCTACTTCTGGTCCATTATCCCTCTAAACCCATCCTATCCACGTACCTGTCCAAGTATCTTTTTAATGCTGTTATAATACCTGCCTCAGCTGCCTCCTCTAGCAGCTTATTCCATATACTTGCCACCCTTTGAGTGAAAACGTTGCCCCTCAGGTTTTCTAAAAACCAGTTTCTCTTAATGTTAGTATATCCTATCCCTCAGAATCCCCTCCAGTAACTTACCTGCTGCATACATTCCTAGGTGAAGGGCAAGACTTCTGTTTACAAGTCAAACAATCCTGAGTGGTACAAGAAATCGTGCAACGATCTTTGCAAATCCATCTGTGACCAGGACTGAATACTATAACGGGCTATAAAGCAAAGCCAGGCATCATCGCTGGTGATAGTGTGGCCCTCCGTGATGAACAATGCATTCTATGCTCGCTTTAAGCAGAAAGCCAACAGGTTGAGGACATCCACCCCACCAGACCCAAGTGTGCCTTTGCCCATGGTCACTGTTGGTGAAGTAAGATCAGGTGAACCCACGGAAAGCAAGTGGCCGGATGGAGTCCCTGACCATGTCCTTAGGAACTGCGTGGACCAACTAGTGGGAGTGTTCACCAACATTTTCTAATCTCTCCCACTCATTTCTGAGGTGCCCATCTGCTGCAAGAAGACCACTATCATCCATGCCAAAGAAAAGCAAGATCTCATGCCGCAATGATTACTGTCCAGTGGCCATGACATCCACCATCATGAAGTGCTTTGAGAGGATGGTTACGGTACAGATTAAATCCAGCCTACCAAGCAACCTTGATCCACTGCAGTTCATCAACCACCACAACAGACCCATGGCTGATGCCATCTCCCTGGTCCTACACTAACCCATGCCGACCAAGAATAGAACTATGGCCACTGGTCCCAAAGTGCTTCCCCAGTGACATCTCCGTCACTTGCCCAGCCCCATTTCACAAGAGTAGATCAAGCTTGGCTATCTCCATAATAGATCATCTATGCAGTAAATGAATGCAGTTCCTGAACACACTCATCATTTCCACCCATCGTTGCCCTTAACACTTTGGTAGTCCTAGTCTCTATTAAGAAAGTTAAAATATCCTATTATGACCAGTCTGCTGTTTATACAACTCTCCACAATCTCTTGCCATATTTGTTCCTCTAATTCCTGTTGCCTATTTGGAGGCCTATAGAACGGCTTCAATGAGATGATCATCTCCTCCTTATTTCTCAGCCCACCCCCATAAACCAGGTTGTGCAGGAGTCCCTCCCTCGTGACCATCCTTGTCTCAAACAGATATTCCATGCTGGTTATTGCATGGGTGTGGTCTCTCAAAGGGGAAAACACATGTGGCACATCTGTAGCATTACAGCTGACTCTGCTGCACATAGAACATACAACACTACAGCACAGGAACAGGACCTTCGGCCCACATTGTTTATGCCGTACATGATGGCAAGATCAACAAATCTCAGCTGCCTGCACATAATCCATATCCCTCCATTCCCTGCATGTACCTATCTAAAAGCCTCTAAATGCTACTATCATTGCTGCCTCCACTAGCAGCCCTTGTAGCACTTTCCAGGCATACACACCACCTGAGTAATAAACGTCCCACACATCTCCTTTATGCTTTGCCCCTCTAACCTTAAACCTCTGTCCTCTAGTCTTTGAAATATCCACCCTAATTTCTGACTAATTTCTCTATGTCTCTCATCATTTTATTGACTTTTATCAGGTCTCCCCTCAGCTTCTGATGCACCAGAGAAAACAATCCTGGTCTGTCCAAACTCTCCTTTTAGCTAATATCCTCTGTGGAAATCATGAGTGGAAGACACCAGCAGTGTGCCTGCAATCCTAGAGAGTCAGGGGGTGGAAGTTAGTGCAGTGGCAGTACTAAGGAGAAGGTGCGAGGAAATTGAAAGGTCTGAGGGTGGATAAGTCACCTTGACCGGATGGACTACACCCCAGGGTTCTGAAGGAGGTGGCCTCAGAGATTGTGGAGGTAGCAGTTGTGATATTTCAAGAATCACTAGAGTTAGGAGTGGTTGCTGAAGATTGTGTAATTGTGAATATCACCCCGCTGTACAAGAAGGGAGCAAAGCAGAAGAGTGGAAACTATAGGCCGGTGAGCCTGACTTCGGTGGTTAATATTTTAGAGTTCATTTTTAAGGATGGGGTTACGCAGTACTTAGATGTTCACGATAAAATAGGCCGAAGTCAGCATAGTTTTGTGAAGGGAAGATCTTGCCTGACGAATCTGCTGGAGTTCTTTGAGGTAGTTAATAGCAGGACAGAAGGACATGGACAGGTTAGGAGAAGTGTTGCATTTTGGGATGTCAAACAAGGGCTGGACCTACAAATAAATGGTAGGCTTCTGGGACGTGTTGCAGAGCAGAGGGATCTAGGAGTACAGGTACATGGTTCCTTGAAGGTTGAGTCACAGGTAGATAAGGTGGTCAAATAGGCTTTTGGCACATTGGCCTTCATCAGTCTATCAGAGTATTGAGTATAGAAGTTGGGAGGTCATGTTGCAGTTGTATAAGATGTTGGTGAGACCGCATTTAGAATATTGTGTTCAGTTCTGGGCACCATGTTATAGGAAAAATGTTGTCAAGCTTGAAAGGTACAGAAAAGATTTAGGAGGATGTTGTTAGGATTAGAGGGTTTAAGCTGCAGGGAGAGGTTGAGTAGGCTGGGCCTCTATTCCATGGAGCATAAGAGGATGAGGGGAGGTCTTATAAAGGAGTACAAAACCATGAGAGGAATAAATCGGGTAGATGCACAGAGTCTCTTGCCCCGAGTAGGGGAATCGAGGACCAGAGGACATAGTTTCAAGGCGAAGGTGAAAAGATTTAATAGGAATCTGAGGGGTAGCTTTTCACACAAAGGGTGGTGGTCCCTGCCTCAATTACCTCCTCTGGCAGCTTGTTCATACATCCACCACCATTTGTGCGAAAAAGTTACACCTCAGATTCCTATTCAATCTTTTCCACCTTACCAAGGTCTTATACAACTGCAACATGACCTCCCAACCTCTGTCGTCAATACTCTGATGAAGGCCAATGTGCCAAAAACCTATTTGACCACCTTATCTACCTGCAACTGGATCTTCAAGAAACCATGCACCTGTACTCCTAGATCCCTCTGCTCCACAACATTACCCAGAGGCCTACCATTCACTGTGTTGATTCTGCCCTTGATAAACATCCAAAAATGCAACACCTCACATTTCTCTGTATTAAATTCCATCAACCATTCCTCCGCCCACCTGGCCAATCGATCAAGAATCAATGAACAGCCAGCAGTAGTTGTGCACCTAGGCACAAACGACATTGGGAAGAAGAGGAAGGAGGTTCTCCAACGTGAGTTCAGAGAGTTGGGAAGAAGACTGAAAAGCAGGACTTCTAGGGTGGTTATTTCTGGATTGCTTCCAGTACCACGTGCTAGTGAGGACAGGAACAGGGAGTTAGGGGATCTGAATGTGTGGCTGAGGGGCTGGTGCAGGGAGCAAGGATTTAGATTTATAGACCACTGGGATCTCTTCTGGGGTAGGGGTGACCTGTACAAAAGGGACGGGTTACACCTTAACTGGAGGGGGACCGACATTCTGGCAGGCAGGTTTGCTAGGGCTACATGGGTGGGTTTAAACTAAATAGTTGGGGGGGAGGGATGGACAAATTGGGAGTATATAGATGGAATTGAAGGGGAAGTGACTACAAGAAAAATTACAAAAGATTCTCGAATTAATGGGAAGGAAAGTTCGAGAATGGACAACAGAGTAAGGTCAGGGCCAATTGCGAGCGGTGCGAGGGGGGACGTGAATATGGAGGTCAAAGTGTTGTATATGAATGCGCGAAGTATAAGAAAAAAAGTGGATGAGCTTGAGGCTCAGTTAGAAACTGGCAAGTATGATGTTAGGGGAATTACTGAGACATGGCTGCTAGAGGGCCAGGGCTGGGAATTGAATATTCAAGCGTACACCTATCGAAAAGACAGACAGGTGGGCAGAGAGGGGTGGGGTATCTCTGTTGGTGAGAAATGAAATTCAGTCCCTTGCAAGGGGTGACATTGAAACAGGAGGTGTGGAGTCAGTATGGATAGAACTAAGGAATTGTAAGGGTAAAAAGACCCTAATGGGACTAATCTACAGCCCCCCAAACAGTAGCCTGGACATAGGGTGCAAGTTGAATCAGGAGTTAAAATTGGCATGTAGCAAAAGTAATGCTGTGGTTGTCATGGGAGATTTCAACATGCAGGTAGACTGGGAAAATCAGGTTGGTTCTGGACCCCAAGAAATGGAATTTGTAGAGTGCCCTCATGATGGATTCTTCGAGCAGCTTGTATTGGAGCCTAACAGGGAGAAGACAATTCTGGATTTAGTGTTATGTAATGAACCGGATTTGATAAAGGACCTCGAGGTTTATGATCCATTAGGAGGTAGTGACCATAATATGGTCAGGTTTAGAAACATAGAAAATAGGTGCAGGAGTAGGCCATTCGGCCCTTCGAGCCTGCACCGCCATTCGATATGATCATGGCTGATCATCCAACTCAGTATCCCATCCCTGCCTTCTCTCCATACCCCATGATCCCTTTAGCTACATGGGCCACATCTAACTCCCTCTTAAATATAGCCAATGAACTGGCCTCAACTACCTTCTGTGGCAGAGAATTCCACAGATTCACCACTCTCTGTGTAAAAAAATATTTTCTCATCTCGGTCCTAAAAGACTTCCCTCTTATCCTTAAACTGTGACCCCTAGTTCTGGACTTCCCCAACATCGGGAATAATCTTCCTGCATCTAGCCTGTCCAACCCCTTAAGAATTTTGTAAGTTTCTATAAGATCCCCCCTCAATCTTCTAAATTCTAGCGAGTACAAGCCGAGTCTATCCAGTCTTTCTTCATATGAAAGTCCTGCCATCCCAGGAATCAGTCTGGTGAACCTTCTCTGTACTCCCTCTATGGCAAGAATGTCTTTCCTCAGATTAGGAGACCAAAACTGTACGCAATACTCCAGGTGTGGTCTCACCAAGGCCCTGTACAACTGCAGTAGAACCTCCCTGCTCCTATACTCAAATCCTTTTGCTATGAATGCTAACATACCATTTGCTTTCTTCACTGCCTGCTGCACCTGCATGCCTACTTTCAATGACTGGTGTACCATGACACCCAGGTCTCATTGCATCTGCCCTTTTCCTACTTGGCCACCATTCAGATAATAGTCTACTTTCCTGTTCTTGCCACCAAAGTGGATAACCTCACATTTATCCACATTATACTGCATCTGCCACTCACCCAACCTATCCAAGTCACCTTGCAGCCTCCTAGCATCCTCCTCACAGCTAACACTGCCCCCCAGCTTCGTGTCATCCGCAAACTTGGAGATGTTGCATTCAATTCCCTTGTCCAAATCATTAATATATATTGTAAATAATTAATTAAATTAATTAATTAAAGCTTTATTTCAGACACAGGTCCATATAACACATCAAACAGTATAAGGAGATACAAAAATACATATAAAATTGCATATTAGCCTATAAGATATACAAGCTATTGCACCAATGCCGTCTTAGCCTAGAAGTGAATCTATAGCAGCTTTTCAGAGGGCTGACTAGGGCTTCAATTATTTGGTTCTCTGACTTGTCCAGGCAACACATAAAACTAAACATCAGCTGTCTTAAGAGTGCCTCACAGGTTGGCACTCTAGTGGACACAAACAATTGACTGGCACTATGCCATCTAGGGACACGAAGTAGCAACCTCATTGCATCATTGTATGCTACCTTGAGCCTCTGCATACTCTTTTTCTTATAATTAGACCACAATTGAGCAGTATATAACGGTGTGATGTAGGTTCTGAACAGGGAACACTTCACAGAGTCAGAGCACATAGAAAACTTCCTTATAAGCATGTTAGCTTGAAGATAAATGTGACAGCGCTGTCGGTAGAGGTCTTTGTCATCCATCCAGTCATTGGATATGACATTTGACCTAGGTATTTAATTTCCTCACACACAGCAAGAGGACTGTCTGACAAATAAAAGGTCAGAAAAGTTGATTTCCTGTCCTCAGCGCTTCTAACTATCATTATGCGGCTTTTCTTAGCGTTATACTTGATGTCATAATCAAGGCCATACTGAGAGCACACCTTCAGCATCTGCTGCAGCCCAACACTATATGGACAGAGCAGGACCAGGTGGTCTGCATACATAAAATGATTAACAATATTGTTGCCCACAAGACAGCCAGTTTTTAACCTATTTAACTGATTTGACAATTCATCCATATAAACATTAAATAAAATAGGAGACAAAATTCCTCCTTGCCACACTCCGTTACTAACACAGAATGGAGCAGATACAACATTGTCCCATTTAACCTGAAACGTTTGATGGGCATACCAAAACAATAAAATTCTCACTAAGAATTTAAGGGCACCTCTATCTAGCAATTTTACAAACAATTGTTCATAAATAGCTGGGGTCCCACCACTGAGCCTTGCGGTACCCCACTAGTCACTGCCTGCCATTCTGAAAAGGACCCGTTTACTCCTACTCTTTGCTTCCTGTCTGCCAGCCAGTTCTCTACCCACATCAATACTGAACCCTCAATACCATGTGCTTTAAGTTTGCATACTAATCTCTTATGTGGGACCTTGTCGAAAGCCTTCTGAAAGTCCAGATATAACACATCCACTGGTTCTCCCTTATCCACTCTGCTAGTTACATCCTCGAAAAATTCTATAAGATCCGTCAGACATGATTTACCTTTCGTAAATCCATGCTGACTTTGTCCAATGATTTCACCACTTTCCAAATGTCCTGCTATCCCTTTTTAATAACTGACTCTAGCATTTCCCCCACTACCGATGTTAGACTAACTGGTCTATAATCCCCATTTTCTCTCTCCCTCCCTTTTTAAAAAGTGGGGTTACATTAGCTACCCTCCAATCCTCAGGAACTACTCCAGAATCTAAAGAGTTTTGAAAAATTATCACTAATGCATCCACTATTTCTGGGGCTACTTCCTTAAGCATTCTGGGATGCAGCCTATCTGGCCCTGGGGATTTATCGGCCTTTAATCCATTCAATTTACCTAACACCACTTCCCGACTAACCTGGATTTCACTCAGCTCCTCCATCTCATTTGACCCCCGGTCAGTATATTTCCGGCAAATTATTTATGTCTTCCTTAGTGAAGACAGAACCTAAGTAGTTATTCAATTGGTCTGCCATGTCCTTGTTCCCCAAGATCAATTCACCTGCTTCTGACTGCAAGGGACCCACATTTGTTTTAACTAATCTTTTTCTCTTCATATATCTATAAAAGCTTTTGCAGTCAGTTTTTATGTTCCCTGCCAGTTTTCTTTCATAATCTATTTTTCCCTTTCCTAATTAAGCCCTTTGTCCTCCCCTGCTGGACTCTGAATTTCTCCAGTCCTCTGGTAGGCTGCTTTTTCTGGCTAATTTGTATGCTTCATCTTTTGTTTTGATACTATCCCTGATTTCCCTTGTTATCCACGGATGCACTACCTCCCTGACTTATTCTTTTGCCAAACTGGGATGAACAATTGTTGTAGTTCATCCATGCAGTCTTTAAATGCCTTCCATTACATATCCACCGTCAACCCTTTAAGAATCAATTGCCTGTCAATCTTGGCCAATTCATGTCTCATACCCTCAAAGTTACCTTTCTTTAAGTTCAGAACCCTTGTTTCTGAATTAACTATGTCACTCTCCATCCTAATGAAGAACTCAACCATATTCTGGTCACTCTTGCCCAAGGGGGCACGCACAACAAGACTGCTAACTAACCCATCCTCATTACTCAATACCCAGTCTAGAATAGCCTGCTCTCTCGTTGGTTCCTCTACATGTTGGTTTAGATAACTACCCCGCATACATTCCAAGAAATCCTCTTCGTCAGCACCCCTGCCAATTAGATTCACCCAATCTATATGTAGATTGAAGTCACCCATTATAACTGTTTTACCTTTGTTGAACGCATTTCTAATTTCCTGTTTAATAATAATAATAATAATAATAATAATAATAATAATAGATTTTATTTATATAGCGCTTTTCAGGACTCAAAGTCGCTTAATGCCATCCCCAACTCCACTACTACTGTTAGGTGGCCTGTACACAACTCCCACTAGCGTTTTCTGCCCTAGTGTTTCGCAGCTCTACCCATATCGATTCCACAGCCTCCAAACTAATCTCCTTCCTTTCTATTGCGTTAATCTCCTCTCTAACCAGCAACACTACCCCACCTCCTTTTCCTTTCTGTCTATCCCTCCTGAATATTGAATATCCCTGGATGTTCAGCTCCCAGCCTTGGTCACCCTGGAGCCATGTCTCCGTGATCCCAACTATATCATATTCATTAATAACTATCTGCACATTCAACTCATCAACCTTATTACGAATGCTCCTAGCATTGCGACAGAAAGCCTTCAGGCTTGTTTTTACAACACTCTTACCCCTTATACAATTATTTTGGAAAGTGGCCCTTTTTGATTTTTGCCCTGGATTTGTCTGCCAGACACTTTTACTTTTCACCATGCTACCTATTGCATGCGTTTCTAGGAATAATGCAGAAGGTGAAGGATCAGTTCATTCCTAGGAGGAAGAAAGATTCCAAAGGGAGTAAGGGGCGAACGTGGCTGACAAGGGACGTTGTGGACAGTATAAAAATAAAAGAGAAGTACAATGTAGCAAAGATGAGTGGGAAGCAAGAGGATTGGGTAATGTTTAAAGAGCAACAGAAGATAACTAAAAAGACAATGCAGGGAGAAAAGATGAGGTATGAATGTGAGCTAGCCAAGAATATAAAGCAGGATAGTAAAAGCTTCTTTAGGTATGTGAAGAGGAAAAAACTAGTTTAGACCAAAGTTGGACCCTTGAAGACCAAAAAAGGTGAATTTATTATGGGGAACAAGGAAATGGCAGATGAGTTGAACAGGTACTTTAGTTCCGTCTTCACTAAGAAGGACACAAACAATCTTCCTGATATGGTAGTGGCGAGGATCTGGGGTGACGGAGGAACTGAAGGAAATCCATCAGTCTGAAGAAGGGTTTCGGCCCGAAACGTTGCCTATTTCCTTCGCTCCATAGATGCTGCTGCACCCGCTGAGTTTCTCCAGCATTTTTGTGTATCTTTGAAGGAAATCCACATTAGGCAGGATATAGTGTTGGATCGACTGATGGGACTGAAGGCTGATAAATCCCCAGGGCCTGATGGTCTGCATCCCAGGGTACTTAAGGAAGTGGCTCTAGAAATCGTGGATGCATTGGTGATAATTTTCCAATGTTCTATCAGGATCAGTTCCTGAGGATTGGAGGGTAGCTAATGTTATCCCACTTTTTAGGAAAGGCGGGAGAGTAAAAACAGGGAATTTTACTTTGGAGTCACGTGAGTGACTACGTGAAGAGCCCGTCCAGCACGCATGCGCGACATTAGCGTTCACGCAGTGCAACAGCGACGACCGGGAGTATAGGCGCTCCCGCTACACGTCGGTGGAAAAATAACAGCGGACCATCAGGTAAGTCTTACTCTGAGGTCGTAATCAGCAAGCTGTGCTCTGCTCTGTATTCCAGAGGAACTGGGAAAATGAGCAGCACGGCAAAGGAAGAAAACCGCCCCCCGTTCGACTCCAACAGAACGGGAGTGTTCCATCAGTGGGGGGCGAGAGGCGGCACCTGGACCGCATATGTGGCGGTCCACCCTCATCGAGACCGAGCCGAGCCCAGTACTGCTAGTGCAGCCTGATGAGCGGCAGCGGGCTGGAGGAAAAGTTGGAAAAAAAAACGTCCGGTTATGTCTGACTCCGATGAGGAGGGTCCGCCTTAGAGCGGCAGAGCTAGCCGCCTGAGCCGAATGGAAAGGCTCATGGAGCAACTGCTCCAGCGAGACTTGCTTCAGGAGCTAGAGCAGTCTCGCCAGGGGGATCAGGCACTCCCACAGCAGTGCTCTACAATGCACTGGCCATCGCTTCCCCCTCAGCCGAGGGCAGCGTTGGCGACCAGGGCTGGGCTGGTCAGGAACAGGCGTCATTGGCTGAAGATGTCGGGAGTACGCTTGGGGTACAGGATCAGGAAGAGCTGCTGGGTGTGGAGATTCGCTACGTGGTTACACCACGAGCAGGGCGGCCGTTGGAGCCAAAACCGGCGGCCAGCATCAACCACCTGTCCCTCAAACCCCTACAAGACAGGTACTTAATGAGGCACTAGAGCTGGAAAACTGCAGTTCGCTCAATGTACCGGCTGTTAACAGCCAAATCTGGGGGGGGGGGGGGGGGACAGAGTATCCGGAACCAGGAGCTAAAATCCTCAAGCTCCTGACGACAGGGATAACAGCCTATGCTCGTTCCGTGGAGGGGGTGGATATGACCACAAACCAGCAAGACACTCTGGCTCTGCTGTGCAACACCCAATATGAGATAAACAACCTCCGCAAGGAGAGAATAAGACCTGCCCTCAATCCCAGGTTTGCAGGACTGTGTAAAACACCGGCCTCAGAGCCGCAGATCCTGTTATTTGGAAGGACAAGTGAAAGACCTGGAGGAAGAGTCCAAAGCATTTGGCCTCATGAGGGCAGGCCCCGGAACGAGCAGACCCACACAAAAAACCAGACGGCAGTACCCCACCGCGTCCACCAGTCAAGGTCAAATTTATGGAACTGGTGAAAGCTCGGGGTCCGCATACTATCCCCGAAAGCCTTTTTAGGCCAGGGCCCAGAGCGGACCCCATGGAAAATGCGCCACCCCCAATCAGCAGTACATCAGCAGTACATCCAGCATTATAACGACGGATGAACAAACGGAAGAAAGGAACACTACCATAACTATGGAGGTAGGTGGGTCTGGTTCCTACCAGCATGTAAATGGGGAACTGTACTAACAGGAGGTGTCTCACGAATGATAGTTATATACTTAACAGTATTCGGGGATACAAAATAGAGTTCATTCAAGAAAACATGCCACCAGTTCAGCACGTACCCCAAAGGGTCTTTACCCTCTCAGTCAAAGAGAACTAGAGGCTCAAGCAGAACTGGTGAGGTTACTTACAAAGGGTGTCATTGAGAAATCCAAACATGAACCTTTGGAATTTGTCTCAAATATATTTACCAAAAGCAAAAAAGATGGTGGATGTCGCATCATCATTGACTTAACCTCACTAAATACCTTTGTTAAGTATGTACATTTCAAAATGGAAACATTTGTAACTGCTAAACAACTGATTTCCAAAGCATTGATTTAAAAGATGCCTACTATTCTGTACCCATTCACAAGGGTCATCGCAGATACCTGAAAATTTATCTGGATGGGGCAACTATGGCAGTATAAAGTGTTGCCTAATGGGTTGACATCAGCCCTAGACTATTTACCAAGATATTAAAACCAGCCTTGGCAACATTAACGAAACAAAGACATATTGTAGGCAAAACCATGGAGTTGGCTAAAATCAGCTGTATTAGCTACCAAACAATTGTTTGAAACCCTGGGTTTGTCATACATCCAGATAAATCTAAGTTGACGCCATCCACAACTATGGACTATCTGGGATTCACAATTAACTCAATCCACATGTCTGTAACGTTGCCAAAAGGTAAAGCAGCAGAATTGGCACAGATGTGCAACAATTTAATGGTAAGCAATCGACCAACCATCCGACAAGTGGCAAGAGTAATTGGCAAAATGGTAGCAGCATTTTCAGCTACACAATTTGGACTCCTGCACTATCAGCACCTACAAAGGGCAAAAGTACAGGCGTTGAAACGACATGCAGGTCACTTTGACAGAACCATGAAACTACCCATTGAAGCAATATCAGAGTTACAATGGTGGATATAACATTTGGCATAGTTCCAGCCCTATCATCATCAATAACCCAACGTTAACTATACAAACAGATGCCAGTGCTCAAGGCTGGGGAGCAACTAATACCATATCCAGCACAGGTGGTAGATGGACTAACCTAGACTCATCTTTACTACAAACACTGGGCATAAATTATTTGGAAATGTTGGGTGCGTTTTATGGTTTTAAAGCATATTCTAGGAATATGCACAACTTGCATGTTCATTTACAAATTGATAATATCACGGTGGTGGCCTATATTAACCATATGGGCGGAATAAAGTCGATGTCATGTGACAATTGGGTCAACACAATCTGGTAATGGTGGGTCGATAGACATATTTGGCTATCAGCAACTTACCTACCAGGTAAGCTAAATACAGTGCCAGGTCACGCAAATTCAATGATAAACACCGAATGGATGTTAACTCCTAGAGCTTTTGCTAAAATTACAAACCAATATGGCACACCAGATATCGATATCTTTGCATCCAGACTAAATCACCACGTACCAATGTATGTCCCTTGGGAACCACACCCTGAGGCAGCAGCGATAGATGCATTCGCGCTGAACTGGGGGACCTATTTCTTCTATGCTTTCCCCCCCTTCTGCCTTAATCTGTAGGGTACTACGCAAAATACAGATGGACTCTGCTTCAGGTATTTTGATAGTACCAACTGGCCTACACAGCCATGGTTCCCAGTGGTACTCGACATGGTCATCGAAACTCCTATGACCTTTCCCAGTAGCCCAGACCTGTTGACGCACCCTGTATCAGGCATAAGTCATCCATGCCATGACAAAATTAACCTACTGGGTTGCAGATTATCAAAAGACCACTGCTGGGACTGGGGTGTCTGACAAGACCATCAACATGATGACACCATATGTCCACCAGGAAACAATACCTATCGAGCATCAGGAAGTGGGAAAGATACTGCTCGACTACTGGGACAACGTACTCATCTGCAACCATAACCAATGTACTGGAGTTCCTGGGGGGCCTTCACCATAATGAAGGATTGAGCTACAGCGCCATCAATACTGCCAGACGTGCGCTGTCAGCCTACTTAAAACAGGTGCCAACAATACCAACTATAAATATGTGGATTTCAAACATGTTTGAAACATTACACCTAGAAGAGATAAGACTCCTCCTAGCAGGTAAACCAAATCACTTCCACCTGACGTGGTCTGCATTTATAGAATTATTACAAACATAGGGTGCAAAAGTACTTAAAAAAAAAAAAAATTGAGGTCAGGTAAGGGGGGATGATAGTTGAAGAGTTGGTATGTCCTATTTACGTAATACTCAAAAAAATATATATATTTTTTTTCTTTTTCCTCTCTTTCTCTTTTTTTTCCTAGGGCCTATCTCTTAACTCTTTTTTTTTTAATTTTTAATTTCGCTCTTATAGGGTCTTCGTCCTTTTTTGTTGTTACATTTTCTACACTTTTCTACACTTTCACTTTTTCCTTCACTTTCTTCTTTCTTTCAATCTTTTCCTTTTCTAGTGTAAAAAAAATAAATAAAGGGAGTACATTAATTGTAAGAAGATACAAATGACGAGTATTAATGTATGTGGTTGTAATGTAATGTACTTCTAATAAATAAAAATTAAAATAAAAAATAAAAAATAAAAATAAATTAAAAAAAAACAGGTGCCAGGACAACAGGCCATAGGGTCTCAACCGCTGGTGATCAAACTCATGAGGAGTATCGTCAACTCCAACCCTCTTAGACCTAGGTATACCCAAATCTGGGATGTCAGTGTGGTCCTGACATACCTAAGGGGATGGTCCCCAGCCAGGTCTCACCCTGGAAAAGCTAACCCTGAAAACGGTCATGCTGATGCCACTAGTCTCAGCATAAAGAGTCCAGTCCCTCCACTTACTGCGACTGGACAACATGGTTATAACACCAGACCGGGTCATTCACCATTCAGGAGCTGCTAAAGCAGAGCAAGCCAGGAACTTGAGTCCTAGTTATGGATTTCCGGGCATACCCACCTGACCTACGGTTGTGTGTCATGACTCACTTATTCACTTACATCAACACAACAAGAGATTCTCGAGGGAGAGGGAATTTTTTTTTTTTTTTAATTTAAAAAAAAAAAAAAAAAAAGCCTTATGGGTCAGCCACAAGAAACCTTATGGTTGGGTGTCGAGCCAAACCATCTCGAGATGACTCAAGCAGGTACTGGGAGCTGCTGGAGTAGATACTGATGTATATACATCTCACTCCACCAGGGCAGCATCCACATCGGCGGCTAAAAGAATGAACATGGAGAAAACGTTCCAGACGTTCTACCACAAGCCGCTAGCAGAACCTGTGTTATTTGCAGAAACTTTTAAAATCTGCAAAAATATATAATTTAAGCCCGGGGGAGCCTTTTGTCTTTTGTTATTGTTTAATAGATACCATTATTGTTTACAAACAGATTATGGTTGATTACGATAACATACTTCCTCCCTTGAATGACTTCGGCAGCGAGTGAAGTATGAACTGTTACACGGGTTGAAATCACAGAGCTTTAAAATCTTCACGTAGTCACTCACGTGACTCCGAAGTAAAATAGTAAGATTAAACGAGAACTTACCAGTTTGAAGTTTGATCTGTATTTTATAATAATAATAATAATAATAATAAGTTTATTTATAGGAGTGACGATGAGGGATTACGTGCCCTCCGCTCCCACCCTCAATTATAGATCAACTGGTATCTTAGTTCTCCTTTTCTTTACTATGTTTATTTCAATTATTGTGTTTCCTGTGATTCCACACCGCTGCTTTGAAGAATGTCGCGCATGCGTGCTGGACGGGCTCTTCACGTAATCCCTCATCGTAACTCCTCATAAAATACAGATCAAACTTCAAACTGGTAAGTTCTCGTTTAATCTTACTATTATAGACCAGTTAGCCTGACATCGGTGGTGGGAAAGATGCTGGAGTGAAAATTATAAAAGCTGAAATAGCCGCACATTTGGATAGCAGTAACAGGATCGGTCCGAGTCAGCATGGATTTACGAAGGGGAAATCGTGCTTGACTAATCTACTGGAATTTTTTGAGGATGTAACTTGGAAAATGGACAAGGGAGAGCCAGTGGATGTAGTGTCCCTGGACTTTCAATAAGCATTTGATATGGTCCGACATAGGAGATTAGTGGGCAAAATTAGAGCACATGGTATTGGGGGTAGAGTGCTGACATGGATAGAAAATTGGTTGGCAGAGAGGAAACAAAGAGGAGGGATTAACGGGTCCCTTTCAGAATTTGCAGGCAGTGACTAGTGGGGTACCGCAAGGCTCGGTGCTGGGACACCAGCTATTTACAATATACATCAATGATTTGGATGAATGTGTCCAAAGTAACATTAGCAAATTTGCAGATGACACAAAGCTGGGTGGCAGTGTGAAATGTGAGGAGGATGCTATGAGAAGGTGACTTGGACAGGTTGGGGGAATGGGCAGATGCATGGAAGATGAAGCTTAATGTGGATAAATTTGATGTTATCCACATGTATAAAAAACAGGAACGCAGATTACTATCTAAATAACCATAACCATATAACAATTACAGCACGGAAACAGGCCATCTCGGCCCTTCTAGTCCGTACCGAACACTTACTCTCACCTGGTCCCATCTACCTGCACTCAGACCATAACCCTCCATTCTTTTCCCGTCCATATACCCATCCAATCTATTTTTAAAGGATAACATCGAACCTGCCTCCACCACTTCCACTGGAAGCTCATTCCACACAGCTACCACTCTCTGAGTAAAGAAGTTCCCCCTAATGTTACCCCTAAACTTCTGTCCCTTAATTCTCAAGTCATGTCCCCTTGTTTGAATCTTCCCTACTCTCAATGGGAAAAGCTTATCCACGTCCACTCTGTCTAACCCGCTCATAATTTTAAAGACCTCTATCAAGTCCCCTCTTAACCTTCTGCGCTCCAAAGAATAAAGACCTAACTTGCTCAACCTTTCTCTGTAACTTAGTTGCTGAAACCCAGGCAACATTCTAGTAAATCTCCTCTGTACTCTCTCTATTTTGTTGACATCCTTCCTATAATTAGGCAACCAAAATTGTACTCCATACTCCAGAATTGGCCTCACCAATGCCTTGTACAATTTTAACATTACATCCCAACTTCTATATTCAATGCTCTGATTTATAAAGGCCAGCACACCAAAAGCTTTCTTTACCACCCTATCTACATGAGATTCCACCTTCAGGGAACTATGCACAGTTATTCCTAGATCCCTCTGTTCAACTGCATTCCTCAATTCGCTACCATTTACCATGTACGTCCTATTTTGATTTGTCCTGCCGAGATGTAGCACCTCACATTTGTCAGCATTAAACTCCATCTGCCATCTTTCAGCCCACTCTTCCAAATGGCCTAAATCTCTCTGTAGACTTTGAAAATCTTCTTCATTATCCACAACACCACCTATCTTAGTATCATCTGCATACTTACTAATCCAATTTTCCACACCATCATCCAGATCATTGATGTACATGACAAACAACAGTGGACCCAACACAGACCCCTGAGGCACCCCACTAGTCACCGGCCTCATAGAAACATAGAAACATAGAAAATAGGTGCAGGAGTAGGCCATTCGGCCCTTCTAACCTGCATCCGCCATTCAACATGATCATGGCTGATCATCCAACTCAGTATCCTGTACCTGCCTTCTCTCCATACCCCCTGATACCTTTAGCCACAAGGGCCACATCTAATTCCCTCTTAAATATAGCCAATGAACTGGCCTCAACTACCTTCTGTGGCAGAGCATTCCAGAGATTCACCACTCTCTGTGTGAAAAAATGTTTTTCTCATCTCAGTCCTAAAAGATTTCCCCCTTATCCTTAAACTGTGACCCCTTGTTCTGGACTTCCCCAACATCGGGAACAATCTTCCTGCATCTAGCCTTTATAACAAGAGGAGTCGAGTATAGGCGCAAGGAGGCCCTTCTGCAGTTGTACAGAGCCCTAGTGAGACCACACCTGGAGTATTGTGTGCAGTTTTGGTCCCGTAATTTGAGGAAGGACATTCTTGCTATTGAGGGAATGCAGCGTTAATTCCCGGGATGGCGGGACTGTCATATGCTGACAGATTGGAGCGACTGGGCTTGTACACTCTGGAGTTTAGAAGGATGAGAGGGGATCATATTGAAACATATAAGATTGTTAAGGGTTTGGACACACTAGAGGCAGGAAACATGTTCCCGATGTTGGTGGTGTCCTGAACCAGGGGCCACAGGCAGGTACGGGGTACTAATTGGGGATGATGAGCCATGATCACATTGAATGGCGGTGCTGGCTCGAAGGGCCGAATAGCCTACACCTGCACCTATTGTCTATTGTATATTGTCTATAAGATCCTGCTGCAATTTTTCACAACCATCTTCACTACCTGAATAAACACTAACTTTTGTATCATAAGCAAACTTGCTAATCTTGCCCTGTATGTTCTCATCCAAATCATTGATGTAAATGCCAAACAGTAATGGGCCCAGCAGTGAACCCTGAGGTACACCACGAGTCACAGGCATCCAGTCCGAGAAGCAACCTTCCACCATCACCCACTGCTTCCTTCCAAGGAGCCATTTGCTATCCATTCAGCTATCTCTCTTTGGATCTCATGCGATCTAACCATCCAGAGCAGTCTATCATGTGGAACCTTGTCGATTGCTTAACTGAAATGCATGTACACAACATCTACAGCTTGACCTCATCGAACTTTTTAGTCACGGCTTCACAACAATCAATCCAATTGTGATTTGTGTGTCCTGCTTCAGCTCCTGACTAATGTCCTGTACATCTGGAGCTGAAGATGGTCTCACTGAGGATCATCAATGGTGCTGAGGACATTGTGGATGGCATGTAGAGTGAGCTGGTCACCATGTAAACAATGGGTAGAAATGCAGTGGGTGCCCACCAGGCATCAGTGGGCACAGGCCGGTGGTGCAGGAGACCCCTGTGGCCGTCCCTCTGTTAAACATGTAGACCATGTTGGATACGTTTGGGGGCAGCCTCTTTGGGATGGGAAGAAACGGGCATGTTTGTGGCACTGAGACTAGCTCAGCTGCACAATGAGCGAGGACAATATGATCAGCAGAGCTGCAGTAAATAGGGACTCAATTGTAAAGGGAGCAGTTGGGTGAACAAGGCCCTTGAATTCTGTGTTGTCCTCCTGGTGACAGGTACATGAATATCTCAAAGCGGTTGCAGTACATTCTCATCAGCGAGGGTAAACAGTCAGTGGGTGTAATACACGTCACTACTAATGACATGTAAATAAGGGATCAATGGCAACAGGATGAAATTGTCAAGTTACACAGAGTGGTGGTGCACAGAAAAGGTGCTATTCCTTGCAGTGCAGGAGGCTGAGGTGTGATCTTATAGAGGTATATATAATCATGAGGGGCATAGTGTGAATGCACTGAGTCTTTACCCAGGGGAAAAGGAATCAAGAACCAGAGTTCTTAGGTTTCAGGTGAAAGGGGAAAGTGAGAATATGGCATTATTTAAGGCAAGTACTATAACAATATTTAAAAGACATTTGGACAGTTACATGGATAGAAAAGTTTTAAAGGGATATGGGCCAAATGTGAGAAAATGGGCCTCGCTTAGATGGTCGGTATCTTGGTCGATATGGACATATTGGGCTGAAGATAGACCCAAAAAGCTGGAGTAACTCAGGGGGACAGGCAGCATCTTTGGAGAGAAGGAATGGGTGACGTTTCGGGTCAAGACCCTTCCTCAGACTTGCCTGAAGTCAAGTCAAGTCACATTTATTTATATAGCACATTTAAAAAACAACTCTCGTTGGCCAAAGTGCTTTACATTTGTTATATGAATAGCACAACAAACTACATACATATATACACGTAGCCCTCATTCAGAGGACGTCAGGAAAGGCTTGGGAGTATAGGTAAGTCTTTAGTCTTGACTTAAAAGAATCGATGGAGGGGGCAGTTCTGATGGGAAAGGGGATGCTGTTCCACAGGGTCTGTTACTGTGCTATATGATTCTAAGCAGGCCCTTCGTTGTCTCTGTACTGTACACTGCACAATGACATTAAAGTTGAATCTGAATCTGAATCTGAATCTTTGGCCTACCATGTCCATACATCTTTACCCATATACATCAATTAATTTGCCCGCAATAGATTTGTATCCTTCCATGCATTACATAGAGAATCATGGGCAGGACTTTCAGGATTGTAATCTCTGCATTGCTTCTGGTGTCACATGCTCCTGAATATAGGAATACAAAGTTAGGCCAGATGAATGTGTGGCCAAAGGGATGGTGTAGGAGGGAGAGCTTTGGATGTTGGGACAGACATTTCTGGAGTGGGTGCAGCCTATACAAGCAGGTCAGTTTGCACCTGAATGGGGCAAGGTCCAATATCCTTGCAAGCAGTTTTACTCCTATTCTTGGGGAGGTTTGGAACTAATTTGGTCGGGGGAACTGGGACTTAGACTAGATGTGTGATTGGGGGTAAGTTTGTCAATTGTAGAAACACTAGGTCAGTCATTAGGTAGAACAGACATGGGCATGATGTTGTACAGGGTAGGATGAGGAAGTCAAATTGCATCTATTTTGTTGTAAAGATTCTGACCAGTAAAGCAGATGAACTTAGCGCTGATCAGCATGTGGGTATGTGGTGTTTTTGCAATCACTGAGACATAGTTGAAAGACCAGCAACTCAATGTTAAAAGGTATAGAAGTTCCAGCCATGACAAGGACAGTGTAAAAGAGGAGAGAGCATTACATTATTTGTGAAGGACATCATCATTGCACTAATGAGGGAGGAAGATTTAGCAGACACTTCAAATGCAACAATATGGGTAAAGGTTAAAAAAGGAGGGGATTAGATTCCCAACAGTTAGCAGAAGATAGAGGAGGAAATATCAAGGGAAATTGCAGAGAGAAATTGTATTGGAATAATAGAGGATTTGAATTTCCCCAGTATTAAGTGGATCATCTTCATGAGATAGGATTACAGAGAGTAAAGTTTTTAAATGTATCCAAGAAATCATTTTGTGCCAGAAGATAGATAGTCCACCTATGGATGGGGCTGTCCATGCTGGGCGTAGTCCTATGGAATGGTCAGATAAATGGGTGAAATGTCAGTTGGTGACCACTTTGGCATTAGTGGCCGTATCTCAGTAAGTTTCTGTTTGGGTTTAAACCTCAGCAGCATCAGTTTGACTTCACAATCCCTCCCAACACGGCCGCTCCCACTCTACCTGGCCCTCCTTCTATACCTCCGTCGTGGCAATCCCACAGCTGCTGCCGGTCTCTGTCCCCTCTCTTGGCCTTACCTCTCACGAGAGTAGTGTCTGTGGCTCCGATCACATGATTTCACCGCTCACGCTCTGCCAGAAATAATATTGGAAGGTGAGTGAACTCAACACCAGAGACAGCACTGAATAAGTGTAACGCAGACCAATAGACAGCAAAACGCACAGTGACTGATTACCAGCTCCTTCCTTCAGTGTCCCGGACAAGTGAATGGCTGCTTCAGGTTGTCAGTGTGACTTCTGCTTAGATTGTGACTTGTTTTATTGAGAGCTTCAGTGCTTTCAGTTTCACTACAACCACACCCTTGGCTTTTCACAGAAACCATGTGACTGTCTGTACGGGTTTTTAGATTTGTGTAACACGAAGAGGCCGGGGATTAGTTTCATGATCATTGGAGGCTGAAGGGTGACTTTACAGAAGTTAATAAAACCATGAGAGGCAAAGATAAGATGGATGGTCAGTGTCTTTTCCCTGGTGTTGGAGAGTTTAAAACTAGAGGGCACAGGGTTTAAGTTAAGAGGGGGAAGATTTAAAGGGGTAACATTTTCATACAGCCTTTCAATGTTTAAATATCTATACAGCATTGAAACAGGTCCTTCAGCCCAAATCGTCCATAGGTACCAAGTTGCAAACCGTGTTCATCCCAGAAGCCCATGCCTGGTCCATGTCTCTCCAAACTTTCCTATCAATGTACCTGTCTAAATATCTTTAAACAGTGTTATTTTACCTGCCTCTACTAGCTTCTCTGACAGGTAAAGTGACAATGTTTAAAAATATTTGGACAATTAAATAGATAGGAAATGTTTGGAGGGACAGGGACCAAGTTACTAACTCAGTAACTTGGCCAGCATTGATGAGATGGGCCGAAGGGCTAGTTTTGAAGCTGTTTACCTCTATGATTCTAACAGTCAATAAACAATAGACAATAGGTGCAGGAGTAGGCCTTTTGGCCCTTCGAGCTAGCTCCACCATTCACTGTGATCATGGCTGATCATCCTCAATCAATACCACTTTCCTGCCTTCTCCCCATATCCCTTGACTCCGCTATCATTAAGAGCTCTATCCAACTCTCTCTTGAAAGCATCCAGAGAATTGGCCTCCACTGCCTTCTGCCTCCACTGCCAGAGGGATCTAGGAATAACTGTGCATAGTTCCCTGAAGGTGGAATCTCATGTAGATAGGGTGGTAAAGAAAGCTTTTGGTGTGCTGGCCTTTATAAATCAGAGCATTGAATATAGAAGTTGGGATGTAATGTTAAAATTGTACAAGGCATTGGTGAGGCCAATTCTGGAGTATGGAGTACAATTTTGGTCGCCTAATTATAGGAAGGATGTCAACAAAATAGAGAGAGTACAGAGGAGATTCACTAGAATGTTGCCTGGGTTTCAGCAACTAAGTTACAGAGAAAGGTTGAACAAGTTAGGTCTTTATTCTTTGGAGCGCAGAAGGTTAAGAGGGGACTTGATAGAGATCTTTAAAATTATGAGCGGGTTAGACAGAGTGGACGTGGATAAGCTTTTCCCATTGAGAGTAGGGAAGATTCAAACAAGGGGACATGACTTGAGAATTAAGGGACAGAAGTTTAGGGGGAACATTAGGGGGAACTTCTTTACTCAGAGAGTGGTAGCTGTGTGGAATGAGCTTCCAGTGGAAGTGGTGGAGGCAGGTTCGATGTTATCCTTTAAAAATAGATTGGATGGGTATATGGACGGGAAAGGAATGGAGGGTTATGGTCTGAGTGCAGGTAGATGGGACTAGGGGGAAGTATTTATTTTTAATTTAAAAAAAAAAAATTTTTTTTAATGTTCGGCACGGACTTGAAGGGCCGAGATGGCCTGTTTCCGTGCTGTTATGGTTATATATAATTCCACAGATTCACAACTCTGGGTGAAAATGTTTTAACTCATCTCTGTTCTAAATGGCCTACCCCGTATTCTTAAACTGTGGCCACTGGTTCTGGACTCCCCCAACATTGGAAACATGTTTTCTGCCTCTAGCATGCCCAATCCCTTAATAATCTTATACGTTTCAATAAGATCCTCTCTCATCCTTCTAAATTCAAGTGTATGCAAGACCAGTCGCTCCATTCATTCGACATTACAGTCGCACCCATCCCGGGAATTAACCTTGGGAACCGACGCACTCCCTCAATAGCATGAATGTCCTCCCTCAAATTTGGAGACCAAAACTGCACACAATACCCCAGGTGTGGTCTCACTAGGGCCCTGTACAACTGTGGAAGGACCTGTTTGCTCCAATACTAAACTCCTCATGTTATAAAGGCCAACATACCATTCGCTTTCTTCACTGCCTGCTGTGCCTGCATGCTTACTTTCATTGACTGATGAACAAGGACCCCCAGATCCCGTTGTACTTCCGCTTTTCCCAACTTGACACTATTTCGATAGTAATCTGCCTTCTTGTTTTTGCTTCCAAAATCCCTACTCTTTGCTTCCTGTCTGTCAACCAATTTTCTATCCATGTCAGTACCCTACCCCAATACCATGTGCTCTAGTTTTGCCCACTAACCTCTTATGTGGGACCTTATCAAAGGCTTTCTGAATGTCCAGGTACACTATATCCACTGGCGTTCCCTGGTCCATTTTCCTAGTTACATCCTCAAAAAATTCCAGAAGATTAGTCAAGCATGAGTTCCCCTTTGTAAATCCATGCTGACTCGGACCGATCCTGTTACTACTGTCCAAATGTGCGGCTATTTCATCTTTTATAATTGATTCCAGCATCTTCCTCACCACCGATGTCAGGCTAACTGGTCTATAATTCCCTGTTTTCTTTCTCCCTCATTTCTTAAAAAGTGGAAGGTAGACAAAATTGCTGGAGAAACTCAGCGGGTGAGGCAGCATCTATGGAGCAAAGGAATAGGTGATGTTTCCGGTCGAGACCGTTCTTCAGACTGATGTGGGGGTGTGGGGGTGCGGGAAGAAGAAAGGAAGGGGTGGAGACAATAGGCTGTGGGAGAGCTGGGAAGGGGAGCGGGAGGTGGGAGAAAACAAGGACTACCTGAAATTGGAGGAGTCAATGTTCATACCGCTGGGGTGTAAACTGCCCAAGCGAAATATGAGGTGCCGCTCCTCCAATTTGCAGTGGGACTCACTCTGGCCATGGAGGAGGTCCAGGACAGAAAGGTTGGATTTGGAATGGGAGGGGGAGCTGAAGTGCTGGGCCACCGGGAGATCAGATTGGTTAATGCGAACCGAGCGGAGGTGTTGGGCAAAGCAATCGCCAAGCCTGTGCTTGCTCTCACCGATGTAGAGCAGTTGACACCTAGAGCAGCGACCAACCTGATCTCCCAGTGGACCAGCACTTCAACTCCCCCTCCCATTCCGAACCGACCTATCTGACCTGGGCCTCCTCCATTCTGATGAAGGGTCTCGACCTGGAACGTCACCTATTCCTTCGCTCCATAGATGCTGCCTCACCCACTGAGTTTCTCCAGCATTTTTGTGTACCTTCGATTTTTACAGCATCTGCAGTTCTTTTTTAAACATTTCTTAAAAAGTGGGATAACATTAGCTACATAGTGGGAGGGAGGGATTGACAAATTGGGAGTTTTAAGATGGAGTTGAAGGGGAAGTGAGTACAGGAAAAATTACAAAAGATTCTCAAATTAATGGGAAGGAAAGTTCGTGAAGGGATAAAAGAGTGAGATCAGAGCCAATTGCGAGCTGTGCGAGGGGGGAGGTGAATACAGAGGTCAAAGTGTTGTATATGAATGTGCAAAGTATAAGAAATAAAGTGGACGAGCTTGAGGCTCAGTTAGAAATTGGCAAGTATGATGTTGTGGGAATTACAGAGACATGGCTGCAAGAGGGTTGGGGCTGGGAACTGAATATCCCAGGGTATACCTCCTATCGAAAAGACAGACAGGTGGGCAGAGGGGGTGGGGTAGCGAGGGGTGACATTGAAACAGGAGATGTGGAGTCAGTATGGATATAACTAAGGAATTGTAAGGGTAAAAATACCCTAATGGGACTTAACTACAGGCCCCCAAACAGTAGCCTGGACATAGGGTGCAAGTTGAATCAGGAGTTAAAATTGGCATGCAGTAAAAGTAATGCTGTGGTTGTTATGGGAGATTTCAACATGCAGGTAGACTGGGAAAATCAGGTTGGTACTGGACCCCAAGAAAGGGACTTTGTAGAGTGCCTTTGTGATGGATTCTTAGAGCAGCTTGTATTGGAGCCTACCAGGGAGAAGGCAATTCTGGATTTAGTGGTATGTAATGAACCAGATTTGTTAAAGGAACTTGAGGTTAATGAGCCATTAGGAGGTAATGACCATAATCTGATCAGGTTTAATCTATAATTGGAGAGGGAGAAGGGTAGATCGGAGGTGTCAGTTTTACAGTTGAATAAAGGCGACCATGGGGCCATGAGGGAGGATCTGGCCAAAGTAGACTGGAAAGATACCCTATCAGGGATGACAGTGGAACAACAATGGCAGGTATTTCTCGGAATAATACAGAATGTGCAGGATCAGTTAATTCCTAGGAGGAAGAAAGATTCCAAGGGGAGTAAGGGGTGACCATGGCTGACAAGGGACATCAGGGACAGTATAAAAATAAAAGAAGAAATACAACGTAGCAAAGATGAGCGGGAAGCAAGAGGGTTGGGTAATGTTTAAAGAGCAACAGAAGATAACTAAAAAGACAATACGGGGAGAAAAGATAAGGTACGAAGGTAAGCTAGCCAAGAATATAAAGGAGGATAGTAAAAGCTTCTTTAGGTATGTGAAGAGGAAAAGTTCCTTACTCATAGACTCGGGATCAGTTCCTGTGGATTGGAGGGTAGCTAATGTTATCCCACTTTTTCAGAAAGACTGGAGAGAGATAACAGGGAATTATAGACCTGTTAGCCTGACATCGGTGGAGGGGTAGATGCTGGAGTCAATCGCACATTTGGATAGCAGTAACAGGATCGGTCCAAGTCAGCATGGATTTACGAAGGGGAAATCATGCTTGACGAATCTTCTGGACATTTTTGAGGATGTAACTAGGAAAATGGACAAGGGAGAGCCAATGGATGTAGTGTACCTGGGCTTTCAGAAAGCATTTGATAAGGTCCCACATCGGAGATTAGTGGGCATGGTATTGGGGGTAGAGTGCTGACATGGATAGAAAATTGGTTGACAGACAACGAACAAAGAGTAGGGATTAACGGATCCCTTTCAGAATGGCAGTCAGTGACTAGTGGGGTACCCCAAGGCTCAGTGCTGGGACCGCAGCTATTTACAATATACATCAATGATTTGGATGAAGGGATTGAAAGTAATATTAGCAAATTTGCAGATGACACAAAGCTGGGTGGCAATATGAACTGTGAGGAGGATGCTATGAGTATGCAGGGTGATTTGGACAGGTTGGGGGAGTGGGCAGATGCATGGCAGATGAAGTTTAATGTGGATAAATGTGAGGTTATCCACTTTGGTATCTAAAACAGGATGGCAGATTACTATCTAAATGGCGTCAAGTTGGGAAAAGGGGAAGTACAATGGGATCTGGGGGTCCTTGTTCAACAGTCTATGAAAGTAAGCATGCAGGTACAGGAGGCAGTGAAGAAAGCAAATGGCATGTTGGCCTTTATAACAAGAGGAGTCGAGTATAGGAGCAAAGAGGTCCTTCTGCAGTTGTACAGGGCCTTAGTGAGACCACACCTGTAGTATTGTGTGCAGTTTTGGTCCCCTAATTTGAGTTTATAGAACATTGTAAAATTATCACCAATGCATCCACGATTTCTAGAGCCACTTCCTTAAGTACCCTGGGATGCAGACCATCAGGCCCTGGGGATTTATCACCCTTCAGTCCCATTAGTCTATCCAACACCATTTCCTGCCTAATGTGGATTTCCTTCAGTTCCTCTGTCACCCCAGATCCTCTGGCCACTATTATATCGGGAAGATTGGATCTGTTTTCACTAAGAAGGAAAAAAACAAAGTACCTGTTCAACTCATCTGCCATTTCCTTGTTCCCCATAATAGGATGCAGGGTTACTTGGACAAGTTGGGTTAGTGGGCAGATGCATGGCAGATGCAGTTTAATGTGGATGAATGTGAGGTTATATAGTGGGTGGCGCAACCGACGTTGCAGCGGCCCCTGCAGCCTGTCTGTCTTTTTTTAATTATTTGTCCAGTTGACGGTAGATATGCAATGGAAGGCATTTCAAGACTGCATGGATGAACTACAACAATTGTTCATCCCAGTTTGGCAAAAAAATAAATCAGGGAAGGTAGTGCATCCATGGATAACAAGGGAAATCAGGGATAGTATCAAAACAAAAGATGAAGCGTACAAATTAGCCAGAAAAAGCAGCCCACCAGAGGACTGGGAGAAATTCAGAGTCCTGCAGAGGAGGACAAAGTGCTTAATTAGGAAAGGGAAAATAGATTATGAAAGAAAACTGGCAGGGAACATAAAAAACTGACTGCAAAAGCTTTTATAGATATGTGAAGAGAAAAAGATTAGTTAAAACAAATGTAGGTCCCTTGCAGTCAGAAACAGGTGAATTGATCATGGGGAACAAGGACATGGCAGACCAATTGAATAACTACTTTGGTTCTGTCTTCACTAAGGAAGACATAAATAAGCTGCCCGAAATAGCAGGTGACCGGGGGTCAAATGAGATGGAGGAACTGAGTGAAATCCAGGTTAGCCGGGAAGTGGTGTTAGGTAATTTGAATGGATTAAAGGCCGATAAATCCCCAGGGCCAGATAGGCTGCATCCCAGAGTACTTAAGGAAGTAACCCCAGAAATAGTGGATGCATTAGTGATAATTTTTCAAAACTCTTTAGATTCTGGAGTAGTTCCTGAGGATTGGAGGGTAGCTAATGTAACCCCACTTTTTAAAAAGGGAGGGAGAGAGAAAACGGGGAATTACAGACCAGTTAGTCTAACGTCGGTAGTGGGGAAACTGCTAGAATCAGTTATTAAAGGTGGGATAGCAGCACATTTGGAAAGTGGTGAAATCATTGGACAAAGTCAGCATGGATTTATGAAAGGTAAATCCTGTCTGACGAATCTTATAGAATTTTTCGAGGATGTAACAAGTAGAGTGGATAAGGGAGAACCAGTGGATGTGTTATATCTGGACTTTCAGAAGGCTTTCGACAAGGTCCCACATAAGAGATTAGTATACAAACTTAAAGCACACGGTATTGGGAGTTCAGTATTGATGTGGATAGAGAACTGGCTGGCAGACAGAAAGCAAAGAGTAGGAGCAAACGGGTCCTTTTCACAATGGCAGGCAGTGACTAGTGGGATACCGCAAGGCTCAGTGCTGGGACCCCAGCTATTTACGATATATATTAATGATTTGGACGAGGCAATTGAATGCAACATCTCCAAGTTTGGAGATGACATGAAGCTGGGGGGCAGTGTTAGCTGTGAGGAGGATGCTCAGAGGCTGCAAGATGACTTGGATATGATGGGTGAGTGGGCAAATGCATGACAGATGCAGTATAATGTGGATAAATGTGAGGTTATCCACTTTGGTGGCAAAAACAGGAAAGTAGACTATTATCTGAATGGTGGCCGATTAGGAAAAGGGGAGATGCAACGAGACCTGGGTGTCATGGTACACCAGTCATTAAAAGGAGGCATGCAGGTGCAGCAGGCAGTGAAGAAGGCGAATGGTATGTTAGCATTCATAGCAAAAGGATTTGAGTATAGGAGCAGGGAGGTTCTACTGCAGTTGTACAGGGTCTTGGTGAGACCACACCTGGAGTATTGCGTACATTGGTCTCCTAATCTGAGGAAAGACATTCTTGCCATAGATGGAGTACAGAGAATGTTCACCAGACTGATTCCTGGGATGTCAGGACTTTCATATGAAGAAAGACTGGATAGACTCGGTTTGTACTCGCTAGAATTTAGAAGATTGAGGGGGGATCTTATAGAAACGTACAAAATTCTTAAGGGGTTGGACAGGGTAGATGCAGAAAGATTGTTCCCGATGTTGGGGAAGTCCAGAACAAGGGGTCACAGTTTAAGGATAAGGGGGGAAATCTTTTAGGACCGAGATGAGGAAAACGTTTTTCACACAGAGAGTGTTGAATCTCTGGAATTCTCTGCCACAGAAGGTAGTTGAGGCCAGTTATTTGGCTATATTTAAGAAGGAGTTAGATGTGGCCCTTGTGGCTAAAGGGATCAGGGGGTATGGAGAGAAAGCAGGTACAGGATACTGAGTTGGATGATCAGCCATGATCATATTGAATGGCGGTGCAGGCTCGAAGGGCCGAATGGCCTACTCCTGCACATATTTTCTATGTTTCTATGAATGTAGTTTGTTGTGTTCTTTTTATATTGGTTTTGGCTGTGTATATGTGGGGGGTGGGGAAACTTTTAAATCTCTTCCCTGCACGGGAGACCCGACCTTTTTTCTGTCGGGTCTCCGTTGTCTTTGGGGCCTAGTACCGCGGAGCGGCCACCAGCCGGAACGACCTGGGGGCTCCAGTCGCGGAGCCTGCGGACTACTCACCATCGGAGCGTGGGGAGCGATGGTGGCGAGCGGCTGCGACCCGACTCCGGAGTTCGGAGGCTCCAGCCACGGGCCTGGTGCATGGTGACATCGGGAGCTCGTGGGAGACCGCTTTTCGGAGCTCCCGCGACGCAACTTCTCCTGCCCGAGTCGCGGGGTTGGAACGACCCGGAGCGGGGCCTGACATCGCCCGGCGCGGCTTTAATGGCCGTGGGATATGCCAACACCTGCCAGGGGCTCCCACATTAAGACCCGGAGCAGGGCCTTACATCGCCCGGTGTGGCATTAACGGCCGCGGGACTTGTCATCGCCCGCCTGGGGCTTTAACATCGGGAGAAGAATGGAACACAGGGGAGAGATAAGACTTTCCCTTCCATCACAGTGAGGAGGAGATTCACTGTGATGGATGTTTGTGTGAATTAAATAGAAAGATTAAACGAGAATTTACCGTTTGAAGCTTGATCTTTACTTTATGAGAAGTTGAAGTGAGGGATTACGTGAAGAAGCTCGCCAGCGCGCATGCGCGTCAACCTTTAAAGCAGCTGTATGAAACCACAGAATAGTTGCTGACCTAAGCTATTGGAAGATTAACGAACTAGAAATACCGAATGATCTCTATGAGAATAGGGTTGGTAGTGGAGGGCACGTAATCCCTCACTTCAACTTCTCATAAAATAAAGATCAAACTTCAAACGGTAAGTTCTCGTTTAATCTTTCTATTTTATTTCGAAGTCACGTGAGTGACTACGTGAAGATTTCAAACTCTGTGATTTCATGCAGTGAACCAAAGTCCATGCAAACATACTGCCTCAGTTGACCAGATATGGCTGAAAAAACATACTGCATTAAAACATGATAGTGACTTAAACATGTTTATGCTTTTAATGGAAATAATAATAATGGTCCCTTACATCAGGGATTAATTAACAGAACTTAAAATTTTACTAGCAAACGAACCAGGCCTGGCAATAGGCTTATTATAAAATGCCTGAAAAGTTCGCTCATTCGACGTTGCTGCAGCCCTGGTAGAGTGAGATTTACATCAGTGGATAGAGGATACATCAGTGTCCACTCCTGCGAATGCTAATACATGTCTTCATGTAGCTTCCCACAGTAAGCCTTTAACCCAAAGAATGCCCCCAGCATTTCCAGGTAATTGATACCATATTGATGGATAAATGGTAACTCGTGCATGTCCCATCTGCCGCCGCAACTAGAGATGGTGTTAGAAGCTCCCCATCCCAGTGCACTTGCATCACTCTGTAGTGCAATTAAAGGTTTACTAATCAAAATGTTGCCGGAGCAATGTTGAATATTGGTCGTCCACCATTGTAACTCCGCTATAGATTTAGACGACAATTGCATAGGTCTGTCAAAATGACCTAAATGGGACTTAAGTGCCTGCTCCTTTGCACGCTGCAGATTTTGATAATGCAAAGGGCCAAATCGAGCAGCTGGAAAGGCAGCCACTATTTTGCCAATTACTCCAGCTACCTGGCGAATAGATGGCTGTTCTGTAATGAGAAGGTTATTCCAGGCTATCATTAAATCTAATTTGTTTCCCCTGGGCAGGGTCACAGACATTTCCAGAGAGTTAATAGTAAACCCTAAATAATCAATAACCCTTGTTGGTATCAACCTGGATTTGACTGGATGGATGAGAAATCCCAATTTCTCAAATATGAGCTTTGTAGCTGAAACAGCTAGTTTAGCCAAATTTAGTGTTTTTCATATGATCAGGATATCATCCAAATAGCCCATAACAATATGTTTTTTAGCTCTGAGCAGACCGAGCACTGGCTTCAACAGTTTAGTAAATAACCGAGGAGCTGAGGTTAATCCATTAGGTAATTCTTTAAACTGCCACAGCTGTCCCATCCAGCTAAATTTCAGATATCTCCGCTGAACCTTGTGAATTGGAACCGAATAATATGCATCCTTGAGATCGATGCATGCCATAAAGCAGCCCTCAGAAATTAGCTGTTTAACAGTAAAGAAATTCTCTATTTTAAAATGTCTATACTGCACGTATGAGTTAAATTCTGCCAAATCAAGGATGATACGGCATCCACCATCTTTCTTCTCCCTGGAGAATATATTAGAGATGTATCGATGTTTTTCATACATTGATCTCTGAATACTTTTTTGTGCAATGCGTGTATTTCCGCCTGCATATCCAAAGCCTCTTGTTTGGAATAAATATACGTCCGACTTGGTGTATCTCGTGTGGGTGGCAATGAGTTAGGCAAAAACTCAATTTTGAAACCTTATACTGTGCAATATAAATGGATCTGAGGTTATCTGCTGCCATTCATGCAAAAACAAACTTAATCTACCACCAATTTGTAATTGCTATTCACACCCTGTGTGATTGAAAGAACCAGACCCACCTACCTCAACGATTACAGGTGGTTCGATAGCAGGCCCAGCGGACCCTAATTCTGGTTTTGTTTCCTTCCCCTTCCTCTGAACGGTTGAGCTGCTGGGGCGTGAGGATGCCGCATCTTCCATGATGGCTGGGACGGGCCTTGGCCTAAAAAAGACCTATGACCGGGTAGATCAAATCTGGAGCTGCTACTGGTTTCAGCAAACCGCTTTCTGCTAGTAGAGGCATAAGGATGCTGACGCCGGAAGAGCGGAGACTTGCCCATATAAGATGCTCTAATCAATCCTGCTGCTCTGGACTCATCGTGCAAGTCTTTCACCTGTTTACCCAGGTCTTCTCCGAAGAGGAGATTGGGAGGCTGGACATTACTGGCCCTACACAGATGCGCAAACTTAGGGTTCAGTGCTGGCCTGATGGCGTTCTTCCGGAAACAATTTATCTCGAAATGGGCGTTGCACATCAGCGCCATAGCATCATGCTGAACATCTGATAATGGACCGCCATCTATCGATCTGGCAAAAGCCGTGATGCCTGCAGATAGCAACTTCAGGATGCATTGGAGCTTCATCTCTTGGGTCTTGATGCTACCCCCAATATAACCCCAAATAGTATTGTTGACCAAGGGCACATTCAGAGTTGCACAATTCTCTGGAGTGGGGTATTTTGCAGCTGTTTCTACCATGGTTTTCTCTTTAAGTTGATGTGAACTTCCAGAAGTGGTTTTCCTGTCTGTGAAGGCACAGCAAATCTGAAGGCAAGAGCTGGCAACTCTTGTGTATGCGACTCACGCATATCATGCATTACAGCATGTTCCTCCGACACACATCCATATTCGGAGTCAGCCGTATAATGACCTCCGAAACTCCCCTCATCTGAGCGGGAGGAACTAAGCAGCCCTGTACCAGGTGCTGCCGCAGGCAGTAGAGTAGACCTGCCTGTATATGCCTCTGTACCACGGAGCATACTGTTTGTCAGCATCCTCTCCATGAGGTGCTCCATTTGAGATAAACGGCCTAAGACATCACTCATTGATGTGGGAGGGGAATCCTCCTGGCCTGAATCATCAGACAATACATGCCTGATGGACTTTTGTTTGGCTTTACCTCCCTTCGGGGTTGCCAAGCTGGTCCTTGCAGGAACCAAATCTGAAGTAGCTGAGCAAGCTGCCAGCGACTCTGAAGATGAAACAGACGGCCGCCGGCTTCCCGCACTCCTGCGGTTCTCTGCAGCCGGTTTCACCGTGGCCCATCTAGGTTTGTTAGTCTTAGGTTTTTCCATCACTCTAGAGACTATTGTTAAGAAAAAGTACATACACCAAAGTTCCTCAGAGTAAGTTGCACACTTACCTGTGAGGCTTTTAAACTTACCGCTGGAGGAGCCGACCCTCCTCCCAGCCTGTCGTGCGCCATGCGTTAGACGTATTGACGCGCATGTGGGCTGGCGGGCTTCTTCACGTAGTCACTCACGTGACTTCGAAATAAAATTGTTTGTGTGTCTTGTAGAAATAGTTTCTTTTTGCATGGCTGTAGAAACAGAGTTTCATTTGAGCCTCATTTGAGGTTCAAGTGACAATGAATATAAATATTGTATAATATTGTTTATATTGTTATCCACTTTGGGGTCAAGAACAGGAAGGCAGATTATTATCTGAATTGTGTAAACTTAGAAAAAGGGGAAGTACAACGAGATCTGGGTGTCCTTGTTCAGCAGTCACTAAAAGTAAGCATGCAGGTGCAGCAGGCAGTGAAGAAAGCTAATGGCATGTTGGCCTTCATAACAAGAGGACATGAGCATAGGAGCAAAGAGGTCCTTCTACAGTTGTACAGGGCCCTAGTGAGACCACACCTAGAGTATTGTGTGCAGTTTTGGTCTCCAAATTTGAGGAAGGACATTCTTGCTATTGAGGGAGTGCAGCGTAGGTTCATGAGGTTAATTCCCGGGATGGCGGGACTGTCATATGTTGAAGGAATGGAGCGACTGGGTTTGTATACACATGAATTTAGAAGGATGAGAGGGCACCTTATTGAAACGTATAAGATTATTAAGGGATTGGACACACTAAAGGCAGGAACATTTTCCTGATGGTGGGGGAGCCAGAACCAGGGCCCACCATTTAAGAATATGGGGAAGGTCATTTAGAAACATAGAAAATAGGTGCAGGAGTAGGCCATTCGGCCCTTCGAGCCTGCACCGCCATTTGATATAATCATGGCTGATCATCCAACTCAGTATCCCATCCCTGCCTTCTCTCCATACCCCCTGATCCCTTTAGCCACAAGGGCCACATCTAACTCCCTCTTAAATATAGCCAATGAACTGGCCTCAACTACCTTCTGTGGCAGAGAATTTCACAGATTCACCACTCTCTGTGTGAAAAATGATTTCCTCATCTCGGTCCTAAACGTCTTCCCTCTTATCCTTAAACTGTGACCCCTTGTTCTGGACTTCCCCAACATCGGGAATAATCTTCCTGCATCTAGCCTGTCCAACCCCTTAAGAATTTTGTAAGTTTCTATAAGATCCCCCCTCAGTCTTCTGAATTCCAACGTGTACAAGCCGAGTCTATCCAGTCTTTCCTCATATGAAAGTCCTGCCATCCCAGGAATCAGTCTGGTGAACCTTCTCTGTACTCCCTCTATGGCAAGAATGTCTTTCCTCAGATTAGGAGACCAAAACTGTACGCAATACTTCAGGTGTGGTCTCACCAAGACCCTGTACAACTGCAGTAGAACCTCCCTGCTCCTATACTCAAATCCTTTTGCTATTAATGCTAACATACCATTCGCTTTCTTCACTGCCTGCTCCTCCTGCATGCCTACTTTCAATGACTGGTGTACCATGACACCCAGGTCTCGTTGCATCTCCCCTTTTCCTAATCGGCCACCATCCAGATATTAGTCTACTTTCCTGTTTTTGCCACCAATGTGGATAACCTCACATTTATCCACATTATACTGGATCTGCCATGCATTTGCCCACTCACCCAACCTATCCAAATCACCTTGCAGCCTCCTAGCATCCTCCTCACAGCTAACACTGCCCCCAGCTTCGTCATCTGCAAACTTGGGGATGTTGCATTCAATTCCCTCGTCCAGATCATTAATATAATCTGGACGAAGGAAAACAGGTAATTATAGACCAGTGGTGGGGAAGAAGCTGGAGTCAATTATAAAAGATGAGATAGCCGAACATTTGGATAGCAGTAACAGGATCGGTCCGAGTCAGCATGGATTTACGAAGGGGAAATCATGCTTGAATAATCTTCTGGAAATTTTTGAAGATGTAACTAGGAAAATGGACAAGGGAGAGCCAATGGATGTAGTGTACCTGGACTTTCAGAAAGCATTTGATAAGGTCCCACATAGGAGATTAGTGGGCAAAATTAGGGCACATGGTATTGGGGGTAGAGTGCTGACATGGATAGACAAGTGGTTGGCAGACAGGAAACAAAGAGTAGGGATTAACGGGTCCCTTTCAGGATGGCAGGCAGTGACTAGTGGGGTACCGCAAGGCTCGGTGCTGAGACCGCAGCTATTTACATTATACATCAATGATTTGGATGAAGGGATTCAAAGTAACATTAGCAAATTTGCAGATGACACAAAGCTGGGTGGCAGTGTGAACTGTGAGGAGGATGCTATGAGAATGCAGGGTGACTTCGACAGGTTGGGGAAGTGGGCAGAGGCATGGCAGATGAAGTTTAATGTGGATAAATGTGATGTTATCCACTTTGGTATCAAAAACAGGAAGGCAGATTACTATCTAAATGGCGTCAAGTTGTGAAAAGAGGAAGTTCAACGGGATCTGGGGGTCCTAGTTCATCAGTCTATGAAAGTTAGCATTTCGGTACAGCAAGCAGTGAAGAAAGCGAATTACATATTGGCCTTTATAACAATAGGAGTCGAGTATAGGAGCAAAGAGGTCCTTCTGCAGTTGTACAGGGCCCTAGTGAGACCAGACCTGGAGTATTGTGTGCAGTTTTGGTCCCTTAATTTGAGGAAGGACATTCTTGCTATTGAGGGAGTGCAGCGTAGGTTTACAAGGTTAATTCCCGGGATGGCGGGACTGTCATATGCTGGGAGAATGGAGCGGCTGAGCTTGTACACTCTGGAGTTTAGAGGGATGAGAGGGAATCTTATTGAAACATAAGATTGTTAAAGGTTTGGACACGATAAAGGCAGGAAACATGTTCCCGATGTTGGGGGAGTCCAGTACCAGGGGCCACAGTTTAAGAATAAGGGGTAAGCCATTTAGAACGGAGATGAGGAAATACTTTTTCTCACAGAGAGTTGTGAATCTGTGGAATTCTCTGCCTCAGAGGGCAGTGGAGGCCGGTTCTCTGGATACTTTCAAGAGAGAGCTAGATAGGGCTCTTAAAGATAGCGGAGTCAGGGGATATGGGGAGAAGGCAAGAAAGGGGTACTGATTGGGGATGATAAGCCATGATCTCATTGAATGGCGTTGCTGGCTCGAAGGGCCGAATGGCCTATTCCTGCACCTATTGTCAATTGTCTATTGTTTCTGGTGTCACATGATCCTGAATATAGGAATACAAAGTTAGGCCAGATGAATGTGTGGCCAAATGGATGATGTAGGAGGGAGGGCTTTGGATGTTGGGGCATGGACATTTCTGGAGTGGGTGCAGCCTGTACAAGCAGGTCAGTTTGCACCTGAATGGGGCAAGGTCCAATATCCTTGCTGGCAGTTTGACCCATATTGTTGGGAAGTGATGAAACTAATTTGGTCGGGGGAAATGGGATTTAGACTAGATATGCGATTGAGGGTAAGTATCAGTCAATTGTAGAAACACTAGGTCAGTCATTAGATGGAACAGACATGGGCATGATGTTGTACATGGTATGATGAGAAGGTCACATTGCATCTATTTTGTTGTAAAGATTTTGACCAGTAAAGCAGATGAACTTAGCACTGATCAGCATGTGGGTATGTGGTATTTTTGCAATCATTGAGACATAGTTGAAAGACTAGTAACTCAATGTTAAAAGATATAGAAGTTCCAGCCATGACAAGGGCATTGTAAAAGAGGAGAGAGCATTACATTATTTGTGAAGGACATCATCATTGCACTAATGAGGGAAGATGATTTAGCAGGCACTTCAAATGCAACAATATGGGTAGAGGTTAAAAAAGGAGGCAATTAGATTCCCAACAATTAGCAGAAGATAGAGGAGCAAATATTAATGCAAATTGCAAAGAGAAATTGCATTGGAATAACAGGGGATTTGAATTTCCCCAGTATTGTGGGATCATCTTCATGAGATAGGATTACAGAAAGTAGAGTTTTTAAAGTGAATCTAAGAAAGCATTTTGTGCCAGAAGATAGATAGTCCACCTATGGATGGGGCCATGCTGGGCGTAGTCCTATGGGAATGGTCAGATAAATGGGTGAAGTGTCAGTTGGTGACCACTTTGGCATTAGTGGCTGTATCTGAGTAAGTTTCTAAGTAGTTGTGGGAACATATAAGGATAGTCTGAGTTGAGGGAAGGCTAATTCCAAATGCTGGACTATTCCCGTACTAGATTTATGTATGTTCTGTAATGAAATATTTAGACAGGACCAAGCAAACATAATATCATAGACATGAAGCAGCTATTTGCAGGTAAACGTTGACACAAAGTGCTGGAATAACCATAATGCCTCAAGGAAGCGCAGCAGGAGAATGGAAACTATAGGCTGGTTAGCCTTACGTCAGTGATTGGTAAAATTTTAGAGCCCACTAGATGACCCGTGGACCCGTTGGGTCCCCGTTGTGACGGCAATGAAGTACACCCAGCAAACCTCCCCCAACTGCTCACGCGTGGATACCGGGCTCGTCAACCCTCCCCCAACTGCGCAGGTGTGGCTGACGGGCCCAGCAAGTGGGAGTACACTGCGCAGGCGCGACTGCCGCGTTTAAACTTAAGTTTGAGATAAAAATGGCGATCTGAAAATTGCCAAAGGCAACCCTCCCCCAACCCCAGCTGTGGACCCATTGGGTACCCTATGTGATGCCTGTCAAGTAAACATGGAAGTATGAGATAAAAAAATAAAATTAAAGTTTATTAAGGGTATTACGTTGTCAAATCGAACGAAACTTGATACAGCACACCAGGCGAATGGTGAGTAAGGCTCCCCTAAAATTGTACCGTTTTGGCTGTATTTCAGGAACATACATACATATATACAAGATGAAACTTATAGTTAGATTTCTAGATTACAAAAGGATGCAGTTTCTGAGTACTTATAAGCACAAAATAAAATAGGCCGAAGTCAACATGATTTTGTGAAAAGGAGATCTTGCCTGACTAACCTGTTGGAATTCTCTGTGGAAATAAATGGAAACAGTGATCAGTACAAAATAGCAAAATATGAACAGGTCTGCAATACGGAAGGCAAAGTTAGCTTATTCAAAGAAATTGGAACAACAATTCAAAACTCATAATTCAAGAGAAGTCTGGAAAAATCTACAGAAGATGACGGACTACAAAAAACGTCCTGTTCCCATCCCAGATGAGGATCCGGACTTACTGGAAAAATTGAACACTTTTTATGCACGCTTTGATAATGCCACCCCGCCATCCATGTCTCCCCCTCCACCTAACTCAGCACCATTCACCATCTCTGAGGAGGTAGTGAGGGCGGCCTTCAAAAATCTTAATAAAAGAAAAGCGGCAGGGCCAGACGACCTCAGCCCCGCTGCTCTTAACCACTGTGCAGCTCAGCTGGCTCCTGTGTTCACCTCCATCTTTAACACTTTCCTCAGCCAATGTAGAGTCCCGCAGTGTTTTAAATCATCCATTATCATCCCTGTGCCCAAGTCCTCCAAGGTGAGCTGTCTGAACGATTTTAGACTTGTTGCACTAACATCAGTTGCCATGAAGGCCTTTGAGCGCATAGTCCTCACCCATCTGAAAACACACACTGCCCCCATCATGGACCCTTTCCAATTTGCATACAGCGCCAACCGGTCTGTGGAGGATGCTATCAACTTAGCTCTTCACTACTCCCTACATCATTTGGAATCACCGAACACTTATGCACGCATCCTGTTTATAGATTTTAGCTCGGCCTTTAACACTATACACCCAATTAAACTCTACAATAAACTGTTGGACATGGGCATTCACCTAGCCATATGCCATTGGATTCTGCACTTTCTGACAAACAGACAGCAAAGAGTCAAGGTGGGTGAAAAACTCTCCAGCCCTCTGACTCTCAACACAGGAGCCCCTCAAGGGTGCGTTCTGTCACCTCAGCTCTTCTCACTTTACACCAACAACCTCACATCCCAATGCAGCTCAGTTAAAATTTTCAAATATGCAGACGACACAACAATAATTGGCCTCATCTCAGACAACAATGAATCACAATACCATCAAACAGTGGAAAGCGCAGTCAAATGGTGCGCAGAAAACAACCTCCAGCTTAACACCTCAAAAACCTTAGAAATCATCATAGATTTCAGCCGCAAACAAAACCCCAAACCCCCGGTCCATGTCAACTCCCATCCCATAACCTCCACGAACCTATTTAAGTTTCGGGGCACCTATATCTGCAATAATCTGAAATGGCACATCAACGCAGACCACATCATCAAGAAAGGACAACAAAGCCTATACTTCCTCAGACAGCTCAAGAAGTTCAGAGTCCACAAACACCTCCTGGTCCATTTCTATCAATCCATCATTGAAAGCATCATCACCTCCTCAATCACAGTCTGGTACGGAAACACTGACAGTCACTCACTACACAGAATACAGCGCATTGTCTCCAAGGCCTCTAGGATCATCAACTCTCCCCTCCCCTCAATCCATACCATTTACCTCCAACGTACCTCAAAACGGGCAACAAAGATCATCTCGGACCCCTCCCATCCAACAAACCACCTTTTCCAGTCTCTCCCTTCAGAGAGGCGCCTTAGGTCACTTGCTACAAAATCCACCCGCTTTAAAAACAGTTTCTTCCCCTCAGCAATAAGAACACTCAATTCCCTCCAATAACAGACAATACTAAGGACTTTTGATGTATACAATGTCTTGTCTATGGTTTTTGTCTGTTCTTTTGCACTATCTATTGTTGGTGAGATTTGTGATTTGTGATGTGGTATGGATGTACTTTATTACTATGATCTGTGTTGTTATTAGTGTTAATGTGACTAAAGCAGTGTACCATCATGTACCAAACCCAAATACCACCAACCCTGGTCGTGTGGCAAATAAAGATTCTATCTATCTATCTATCAAATAGCAGGATAGACAAACAAGAATCTGTGGATGCGGTTTACCTGGACTTTCAGGAAGCCTTTGATAAGGTGCCGCACGTGACACTGAATGAATAGAAGGAAGGTCGGCTAATCCCCGGCGGGCCAAAGAAATGCTTCAAGGACAACATCAAGAACAGTCTGAAGAAATTCCACATCACATCGAGCAACTGGGAGCACATTGCACTGGACAGGTGCTCCTGGATGAAATCCGTGCAGGAAGGAGCTGCACGTCACAAAATGGAATGCGACAGCACCGTAAGGAGAGAGAGAAGGGGGTTCGACGAGTACCACCATAGCCAGTCTCCACTGCCCACGTTGCACCAAGGTGTGTGGATCAGCCTCTGCAGACTCACAAGTAGACGACCCTATGGAGAGGAGGGGACAGTCATACTCGTTTCGAGTGACCGCTGATGATGAAAACGCACAGTGACTGATTACCAGCTCCTTCCTTCAGTGTCCCGGACTGGTGAGTGGCTGCTTCAGGTTGTCAGGTTCAGGTTCAGGATTATTTTCATGATCATTGGAGGCTGAAGGGTGACTTTACAGAAGTTAATAAAACCATGAGAGGCAAAGATAATGTACCGCACGTGAGACAGCTAAAGAGGATGAGAGCCTAGGGTATCTGAGGGAAGATACGAGCATGGACAGCAGGTTGGCTGGATGGCAGATGGAAAAGATTGTCAATAAAGGATGCTTTTTCTGGTTGGCTGTCAGCGACTAGTGGAGTTCCCCAGGGCTCGGTGCTGGGGCCATTAGCCTTCACGTCGTATATCAATGATTTGGATGAGGGAATTGAAGGCTTTGTGGCCAAGTTTACAGATGATGCAAAGATCGGTGGAGGGACAGGTAGACAATAGGTGCAGGAGTAGGCCATTCGCCCCTTCAAGCCAGCACCGCCATTCAATGTGATCATGGCTGATCATCCCCAATCAGTACCCCATTCCTGCCTTCTCCCCATATCCCCTGACCCCACAAGTGTAGAGAAAGCAGGTACTCTGCAGAACGACTTGGATGGGTTGGGAGAGTGGATGAAGGCCATCTGTCACCAAAGCCCACACCTCTACATCATCGGGTGGCGCAGCGAGCGGCAGCCTCGCCAGTAGTGTGTCAGTCATTTTACCTTTTTTTGTTTTTTTAGTATGTCTGTTAATGTTTCTCGGTATGTTTTTATGTGAGGGGTGGTGGGGGGGGGAATGGGGGGAACCGTTTTCAGTCACTTGCCTCAGCAGAGATGCAAATTTTCTCCTAGTCGCATTTTTGCCTTCCTTGCGGCCTAATATCTTGGATTGGTGCGGCCTTTCCTGGAGATGGCCCAGAGCTTCAGCAGCAGTTGCGGCGCGGAGTTTCATCGTGGAGCCAGAAGAAAGGCTCCGACCGCCGGCCTCTTGTCCTTAACATCGTGAAGCCGCGGTCTGCGGAGCTTCTAGCCGCGGGCGTGGCGTGAACTTATCATTCCAGAGCCAGGGATCCCTTGCCGGGGATCACCAGAGAAAAGCTCCGACCACCGGCCTATAACATCAAGAAGCCGCAGACTCTGGTAAGAAAGTGGCCAATATGGGCACTCCAAGCCGTGGAGTGTGTTCAATCCGTCACGACGTCGGAGCTTCGATCATCCCGACGCGAGGGCCTGTACATCAGGCTGTCTGTAGCGGCGACTCCGGAGGGTCAATGCCCCAAACACGGTTGAACAAATGTAAGTAAAGTAAAGTAAAGTAAGTTTATTTATATAGCACTTTTCAGTCGATTTCAATCAAAAGCCAAAGTGCTTTACAGGGAAGACTATCCATACAAATAATAAAAAGAGGTAGAAAAAAATGACACAACACACTATAAGAAATTCAACACGAACATCCCCCCATAGTAGAATCTACACTCTCCACTGTGAGGGAAGGCACTAAAATGTCCAGTCCTCCTCCTCCTAGTCCACCCGAGGTCGGGGCCAGTTTGAGGCCACCGCAGCCAGTCGCCGCAAAGGCAGCCCGATGATTATAGGCCCACCCGCATCGGGTGGAAAAGTCCTCAGCAGCTTGGAAATGTCTGGAGCGGCCGCTCCTTCCCCGGAGACTGCGACGCCCGTGGACTTCAGGCCGTGCCGGTTGGAGCTTCGACTCCGCGGTGCTTCCGATCCAGCGCCGCCCGCCCGCGGCGGGATGCCCTCAAACCGCAGACTGCAGACCGCGGCTGCTCGATGTTGGTGGTCGGCGGTCACAGCACTCCGGAGCGGCGACCCGGCAAGGCATCGCCCGCTCCTTGTTGGTGTCCCAGCGCTGTGCCGCCGAAGCTGTGGTCCCCCGGCAGGAAACGCCGCTCCAGACCGATGGAAGGCCGCATGGGGAGATCGGAGATGCGATTTGGAGGAAAACTGCATCTCCGACCAGGTAGGACTGGGGTTAAAACAGTTCCCCCCCCCCACATAGAAAGAATAGACTCCAAAAAAAAATGTTTTAGACAATAAAAAAGTTAGAGGACGGACTGCAGGCAGGCGGCCATACAAACGGCGCCCACTCCTGCACATCCGCCATCCGAAAATGTAGGAAGACTGACTGAACTTTATTGTAGGAATGTAGGAAGACTGACTGAACTTTATTGCCTTCAATCACAGTGATCACTGTGGTGGATGTTTATGTTATGTTCTATCGTGTATTGTGTTCTTTTAATTGTATGGCTGCATGGTAACTCAAATATCACTGTACCATAATTGGTGCATGTGACAATAAATATGAACTTGAACTTGAACATCACCCCAGCAGCAGCACTTTGACCTCACAATCCCTCCCAACACGACCACTCCCACTCTACCTGGCCCTCCTTCTATACCTCCGTCGTGGCAAACCCACAGCTGCTGCCGGTCTCCATCCCCTCTCTTGGCCTTACCTCTCACGAGAGTAGTGTCTGTGGCTCCGATCACACGATCTCACCGCTCACGCTCTGCCAGAAATAACATCAGAAGGTGAGTGAACTGAACACCAGAGACAGCACTGAATAAGTGTAAGGCAGACCAATAGATAGCAAAACGCACACTCTTCTCCGTGGAATGTCACCTCATCGTGGTGGAGAAGCTTGTGTGGTCCTGAGATCCTAAGAGCGAAGCCGTCTGGAGTTATACTCCTGGTAGGGCCACCCATGGCAGTAAGGTTGAGGGGGCGGTCTCGGACAAAGAGCAATCCAACCAAGACCTCAACGGTGGAACAGGCGGAGGATGATGACACATTTTAGTGGAGCATCACAATGGCTGGAAAAGCGGATGAAGTCTGCAGCAGAAAAGGGTCTCTGGTCATCTTGGTCTCCATGCCACTAGATCCTGATCCAGATCTGTCAAGAACCGTGTGGTGGCTGTCTGTGCACCAGTCTCCCCACGTTAAACAAAGTCACGCACAGGCGTCCTCCATATAGGGAATCCACCCTAACACCCTGGATTAAGTCCTATGGCGATCAGCAAGTGGCGACGGGGGCAGGATTGTGAGATCTGGAAGCCCGTATTGATGAGTTGGCATATCAGGCGGTGGGTGCTAGATTCAGTCGCTGGGCTCTTGGAACAAAGCAGAAGAGCCCTTCGGCATCTGCACCCACGACTGAGCAGTGGCTGGGTGGCTCTGCGGCACAGGAGGGGGGAAAAAAGATTGGAAGGGCAACAGTAATAGGGGATTCAATTGCAAGGGGAATAGATAGGCGTTTCTGCGGCCGCAAACGAGACTCCAGGATGGTATGTTGCCTCCCTGGTGCAAGGGTCAGGGATGTCACTGAACGGCTGCAGAACATTCTGGAGGGGGAGGGTGAACAGCCAGTTGTCTTGGTGCATATTCGCACCAACGATATAGGTAAAAAAAGGGATGAGGTCCTACAAGGTGAATTTAGGGAGCTAGGAGATAAATTTAAAAGTAGGACCTCAAAGGTAATAATCTCTGGATTACTACCAGTACCACGGGCCAGTCAGAGTAGAAATAGGAGGATATTGCAGATGAATACGTGGCTTGAAAAATGGTGCAAGGGGGAGGGATTCAAATTTTTAGGGAATTGGAACCAGTTCTGTGGGAGGTGGGACCAGTACAAACAGGACGGTCTGCACCTGGGCTGGAATGGAACCAATGTCCTTGGGGGAGTGTTTGCTAGTGCTGTCGGGAAGGATTTAAACTAATGTGGCAGGGGGATGGGTGCAAGAGCAGAGAGGCAGGGGGTGTAAAATGAGGGTAGCAAGGTGAAAAGTAAAAGTGGCAGGCAGACAAAACCAGGGCAAAAATCAAAAAGGGCCACTTTTCAACATAATTGTATAAGGGGTAAGAGTGTTGTAAAGACAAGCCTGAAGACTTTGTATCTTAATGCAAGGAGCATTCGTAATAAGGTGGATGAGTTGAATGTGCAGATAGTTATTAATGAATATGATATAGTTGGGATCACGGAGACATGGCTCCACGGTGACCAAGGCTGGGAACTGAACATTCAGGGATATTCAATATTCAGGAGGGATAGTCAGAAAGGAAAAGGAGGTGGGGTAGCATTGCTGGTTAGAGAGGAGATTAACGCAATAGAAAGGAAGGACATTAGCTTGGAGGATGTGGAATCGATATGGGTAGAGCTGCGAAACACTAAGGGGCAGAAAACGCTAGTGGGAGTGGTGTACCGGCCACCTAACAGTAGTAGTGGAGTTGGGGATGGCATCAAACAGGAAATTAGAAATGCGTGCAACAAAGGTAAAACCATTATAATGGGTGACTTCAATCTACATATAGATTGGGTGAATCAAATTGGCAGGGGTGCTGAGGAAGAGGATTTCTTGGAATGTATGCGGGATAGTTTTCTAAACCAACATGTAGAAGAACCAACAAGAGAGCAGGCTATTCTAGACTGGGTATTGAGTAATGAGGAAGGGTTAGTTAGCAGTCTTGTTGTGCGTGGCCCCTTGGGCAAGAGTGACCATAATATGGTTGAGTTCTTCATTAGGATGGAGAGTGACATTGTTAATTCAGAAACAAAGGTCCTGAACTTAAAGAAAGGTGACTTTGAGGGTATGAGACGTGAAGTGGCCAAGATAGACTGGCCAATGATTCTTAAAGGGTTGACGGTGGATATGCAATGGAAGGCATTTAAAAACTGCATGGATGAACTACAACAAGTGGTCATCCCAGTTTGGCAAAAGAATAAATCAGGGAAGGTAGTGCATCTGTGGATAACAAGGGAAATCAGGGATAGTATCAAAACAAAAGAGGAAGCCTACAAATTAGCCAGAACAAGCAGCCTACCAGAGGACTGGGAGAAATTCACTCCAGCAGAGGAGGACAAAAGGCTTAATTAGGAATGGGAAAATAGATTATGAAAGAAAACTGGCAGGGAACATAAAAACTGATTGCAAAAGTTTTTATAGATATGTCAAGAGGAAAAGATTAGTTAAAACAAATGTAGGTCTCTTGCAGTCAGAAACAGGCAAATTGATCATGGTGAACAAGGACATGGCAGACCAATTGAATAATTACTTTGGTTCTGTCTTCACTAAGGAAGACATAAATAATCTGCCGGAAATAGCAAGGCACCGGGGGTTAAATGAGATGGAGGAACTGAGTGAAATCTAGGTTAGCCGGGAAGTGGTGTTAGGTAAATTGAATGGATTAAAGGCCGATAAATCCCCAGGGCCGGATAAGTTGCATCCCAGAGTACTTAAGGAAGTAGCCGCAGAAATAGTGGATGCATTAGTGATAATTTTTCAAAACTCTTTAGATTCTGGAATAGTTCCTGAGGACTGGAGGGTAGCTAATGTAACCCCACTTTTTAAAAAGGGAGGGAGAGAGAAAACGGGGAATTACAGACCAGTTAGTCTAACATCGGTTGTGGGGAAAATTCTGGAGTCAGTTATTAAAGATGGGATAGCAGCACATTTGGAAAGTGGTGAAATCATTGGACAAAGTCAGCATGGATTTATGAAAGGTAAATCATGTCTGACGAATCTTATAGAATTTTTCGAGGATGTAACTAGTAGAGTGGATAAGGGAGAACCAGTGGATGTGTTATATCTGGACTTTCAGAAGGCTTTCGACAAGGTCCCACATAAGAGATTAGCATACAAACTTAAAGCACATGGTATTGGGGGTTCAGTATTGATGTGGATAGAGAACTGGCTGGCAGACAGGAAGCAAAGAGTAGGACTTTGTCCGGAAGTGGCGGCGCTGTCGTACAGCAGCGGCTCGCCTGCAGTCCGTCTGTTTTTACTTTTTTTGTTGTTTTCTTTTGTCCTGTTTCAGTTAAATTTAGTTTATTGGGTTGTGTATGTGTGGGGTGGGGGGGTGGGGGGGTGAAACATGACTTTTGTCTATTCCTTCGGGGAATGCGACTTTTTACCTTGTCGTGTCCCCCTTCTCTGCCTCCGTCTGCGCCGAGGCCAAAATGGCGGAGCTGCCGGCCTCCAACTCCAACTGCGAGCTGCCGGCCTCCAACTCCAACTGCGAGCGACCGACCGACCTCGAGGCTCCGGAGGCAGAGCCAGGACTTACCAGCGCGAGGCTGGCCAACTTCGGGGCTGCGGTGGCGTTCCGGCGGTAGCGACCGAGGACACTGGTGGCGACCTGAATCCGGAGGCTCGGCCGCAGCTGGCCCAGTGGACGACATCTTCGGGAGCGCGAGGCTGGCCGGCTTCGGAGCTGCGGTGGCGTTCCGGCGGTGGCGACCTGAATCCGGAGGCTCGGCCGCAGCTGGCCCAGTGGACGACATCGTCGGGAGCGCGCAGGTCACAGGTTGGTGACCTGTTTTTCTGGGGCTCCCGCAACTACAGCTGCGTCCGCTGGACTGGAGGGCGGCAGCTTCGGCAGCTTCGACCACCCCGGGCCGCGGAGTTTGAGCCTGCCCGTCGCGGAGCACGGATTTGGCCGCTGGACTGGCTTACCGTCGCCCGGCGGGGCCACAGCATCGGAAGCCTGGATCGCCTCAGCGCAGAGGGAGAAGAAAGCGGGAAGAGACAGAGACTTTAAGACTTTAAGACAAAATCACAGTGAGGAGGTACCTGGTGAACTCACTGTGGTGGATGTTAATTTGTGTTTATTGTGTGTTTTGTCATTTATTATTATATGTATGACTGCAGGCAACGAAATTTCGTTCAGACCGAAAGGTCTGAATGACAAATAAAGGAATCTCGATCTGGAGTAAACGGGTCCTTTTCAGAATGGCAGGCAGTGACTAGTGGGGTACCGCAAGGCTCAGTGCTGGTACCCCAGCTATTTACAATATATATTAATGATCTGGATGAGGGAATTGAAAGCAACATCTCGAAGTTTGCGGATGACACTAAGCTGGGGGCAGTGTTAGCTGTGAGGAGGATGCTAGGAGACTGCAAGGTGACTTGGATAGGCTGGGTGAGTGGGCAAATGTTTGGCAGATGCAGTATAATGTGGATAAATGCGAGGTTATCCACTTTAGTGGCAAAAACGGGAAGGCAGACTATTATCTAAATGGTGGCCGATTAGGAAATGGGAGATGCAGCGAGACCTGGGTGTCATGGTACACCAGTCATTGAAAGTAGGCATGCAGGTGCAGCAGGTAGTGAAGAAAGCGAATGGTATGTTGGCCTTCATAGCAAGAGGATTTGAGTATAGGAGCAGGGAGGTTCTACTGCAGTTGTACAGGGTCTTGGTGAGACCACACCTGGAGTATTGCGTACAGTTTTGGTCTCCAAATCTGAGGAAGGACATTATAGCCATAGAGGGAGTGCAAAGAAGGTTCACCAGACTGATTCCTGGGATGTCAGGACTTTCATATGAAGAAAGACTGGATAGACTTGGCTTATACTCGCTAGAATTTAGGAGATTGAGAGGGGATCTTATAGAAACGTACAAAATTCTTATGGGGTTGGACAGGCTAGATGCAGGAAGATTGTTCCCGATGTTGGGGAAGTCCAGGACAAGGGGTCACAGCTTAAGGATAAGGGGGAAATCCTTTAAGACCGAGATGAGGAAAAACTTTTTCACACAGAGAGTGGTGAATCTCTGGAACTCTCTGCCACAGAGGGTAGTTGAGGCCAGTCATTGGCTATATTTAAGAGGGAGTTAGATATGGCCCTTGTGGCTAAAGGATCAGGGGGTATGAAGAGAAGGCAGGTACGGGATACTGAGTTGGGTGATCAGCCATTAACATATTGAATGGCGGTGCAGGCTCGAAGGGCCGAATGGCCTACTCCTGCACCTATTTTCTATGTATCTATGTATCTATGATTCTAACAGTCAAGTGGTTTCTGTGAAAAACAAAGGATGTGGTTGTGGTCGGGCGGAACTGAAAACACTGAAGCTCTCAGTAAAACTAAGGCACAATCTGGCAGAGATCACACTGAGAACCTGAAGCAGCCATTCGCTATAACAATATTTAAAAGACATTTGGACATGTGCATGGATAAGAAAGGTTTGGAGGGATCTGGGCCAAACATGAGAAAATGGGACAAGCTTAGATGGTCGGCATAGAAACATAGAAACATAGAAACATAGAAATTAGGTGCAGGAGTAGGCCATTCGGCCCTTCGAGCCTGCACCGCCATTCAATATGATCATTGGCTGATCATCCAACTCAGTATCCCGTACCTGCCTTCTCTCCATACCCTCTGATCCTTTAGCCACAAGGGCCACATCTAGCTCCCTCTTAAATATAGCCAATGAACTGGCCTCGACTACCCTCTGTGGCAGAGAGTTCCAGAGATTCACCACTCTCTGTGTGAAAAAAGTTCTTCTCATCTCGGTTTTAAAGGATTTCCCCCTTATCCTTAAGCTGTGACCCCCTTGTCCTGGACTTCCCAACATCGGGAGCAATCTTCCTGCATCTAGCCTGTCCAACCCCTTAAGAATTTTTGTAAGTTTCTATAAGATCCCCTCTCAATCTCCTAAATTCTAGAGAGTATAAACCAAGTCTATCCAGTCTTTCTTCATAAGACAGTCCTGACATCCAGGAATCAGTCTGGTGAACCTTCTCTGCACTCCCTCTATGGCAATAATGTCCTTCCTCAGATTTGGAGACCAAAACTGTACGCAATACTCCAGGTGTGGTCTCACCAAGACCCTGTACAGCTGCAGTAAAACCTCCCTGCTCCTATACTCAAATCCTTTTGCTATGAAAGCTAACATACCATTTGCTTTCTTCACTGCCTGCTGCACCTGCATGCCTACTTTCAATGACTGGTGTACCTTGACACCCAGGTCTCGCTGCATCTCCCATTTCCTAATCGGCCACCATTTAGATAATAGTCTGCCTTCCCGTTTTTGCCACCAAAGTGGATAACCTCACATTTATCCACATTATACTGCATCTGCCAAACATTTGCCCACTCACCCAGCCTATCCAAGTCACCTTGCAGTCTCCTAGCATCCTCCTCACAGCTAACACTGCCCCCCAGCTTAGTGTCATCCGCAAACTTGGAGATGTTGCTTTCAATTCCCTCGTCCCAGATCATTAATATAAATTGTAAATAGCTGGGGTCCCAGCACTGAGCCTTGCGGTACCCCACTAGTCACTGCCTGCCATTGTGAAAATGACCCATTTACTCCTACTCTTTGCTTCCTGTTTGCCAGCCAGTTCTCTATCCACATCAATACTGAACCCCCAATACCGTGTGATTTAAGTTTGTATCCTAATCTCTTATGTGGTACCTTGTCGAAAGCCTTCTGAAAGTCCAGATACAACACATCCACTGGTTCTCCCCTATCCACTCTACTAGTTACATCCTCGAAAAATTCTATAAGATTCGTCAGACATGATTTACCTTTCGTAAATCCATGCTGACTTTGTCCAATGATTTCACCACTTTCCAAATGTGCTGCTATCCCATCTTTAATAACTGACTCTAGCATTTTCCAATGTTCTATAGATTCAGGATCAGTTCCTGTGGATTGGATGGTAGCTAATGTTATCCCACTTTTTTAAGAAAGGAGGAGAGAGAAAACAAGAAATTATAGACCAGTTAGCCTGACATCAGTTGGTGAGGAAGATGCTAGAGTCAATTATAAAAGATGAAATAGCAGCACATTTGGATAGCAGTAACAGGATCGGTCCGAGTCAGCATGGATTTACGAAGGGGAAATCATGCTTGATTAATCTTCAGGAACTTTTTAAGGATGTAACTAGGAAAATGGACAAGGGAGAGCCAGTGGATATTGTGTACCTGGACTTTCAGAAAGCCTTTCATAAGGTCACACATAGGAGATTAGTGGGCAAAATTAGAGCACATGGTATCAGGGGTAGGGTACTGACATGGATAGAAAATTGGTTGTCGGACAGGAAATAAAGAATAGGGATTCAGAACGTCAGGCAGTGACTAGTGGTGCACCACAAGGCTCAGTGCTAAGACTGCAGCTATTTACAATATACATCAATGATTTAGATGAAGCGATTCAAAGTAAAATTAGCAAATTTGCAGATGACACAAAGCTGGGTGGCAGTGTGCAGTTTAATAGTAAGATTAAACGAGAACTTACCAAGTTTGAAGTTTGATCTTTATTTTATGAGGAGTAACGTTGAAGGATTACGTGAAGAAGCCCCGTCCAGCCGCACACGCGTCAATCTTTCAAAGCAGCGGAGTGACAATCACAGACGATAATTACTGAAGTATGATAGTAAGATGCATAAAGACTTAGAACTACCAGCTTGATCCTTTTATGAGGGTGGGAGCAGAGGGCACGTAATCCCTCAACGTTACTCCTCATAAAATAAAGATCAAACTTCAAACTTGGTAAGTTCTCGTTTAATCTTACTATTTTACTTCGGAGTCACGCGAGTGACTACGTGAAGATTTCAAAGCTCTGTGATTTCACACCGTGGATTCAAATCCAGGTGTTCACTGCATCGATTGACTCTATTTGAGTAAGCACAATCAACAATGCATAACCACAACATTGAATGTAATCAGTTAATGGTTTTATTTATTTTAATAAAAGTAACAAAATTAGGCCCATTTATTATAATGGGGGATTTAATACTGTATCCAGCACGGCATCACCAAACCCTCTGAGATCTTTAATCTCCTTGTGGTAATACTTCTGAAACATCTGTTCACTTGCCCATCCTGCGGCCACGAGAATAAGGTCTATTAGCACGTCTGAATCCCTGGCCGCTGATGTTGATGCTGCCCTGGTGGAATGAGATTTAAATTTATCAGTATCAATACCTGAATATCTCAACACCTGTTTCAACCATCGTGAAATTGTTTGTGTTGACACTTTCTTATGAGGCTTTTTATGACTAATAAAAAATGCCAATTCGGCGCCTCTTAAAATTTTGTTGTTTCTATGTAACATTTCACATATGTTACTACACACAGTCGT
>JAXLNO010005072.1:0-120924 GCA_038087875.1 Malacoraja senta
CATCCTCCATCCTTTTTTGATCGAGGGAATATATTTGACACAAATTGGTGACTTTGGTAGACTGATTTTTCAATAACCCCTTTTTTATATAGGGTTTCAATTGCAACCTGAACCTCCATCACTTCTTTTTGTACAAAGTGCAGAGTTCGGCTAGGAACATGCTGAACAGGCAAATCATAATTTGAATTGAATTCAATTCAAAATCCTTGTATATTATTCAGGATTACCACATCTGAAGTAATTTTCTTCCAATTATTATAGAAGAAATGTAACCTGCCTCCAACTTTTGGACTTAATCCAGTTAGTATGTTCCCATGAGAACCAGGTCCACCTACCTCTTGAGTCATTTGAGTACCCTGAGATTCCTGGGTTCTCCCGGAAGCACGCCCACTGGTTCTTGCTCCCGCTGCAGGCCGCCAACTACGTCCCTGCGTTGATGAGCGACTTGGTCCAGGATTCGTATGACGTCTGAAAGGATACTTCCTCTTTACAGACTTCACAACCATTGATGTCTTCATCAATCCTGTTTTCGCTTCATCTTCCAACTCTTTAATACGTCTCCCGAGATCTCTCCAAAGAGTAAGTTGGGTAATTTGTATATTACTTGGTTTGCAGAGTGCTGCAAATTTCGGATTCATAGTAGACCGTATAGCACTTCTCGAAGTGGGTGCTGCATAGCAACCCCAGTGCTTGCTGATGCAACTTCGTCATCTTTTGGTTGTTACCTGCTATTCTGGTAAAAGCAGTTATTCCAGAACCCAGCAGCTTTAATATTCTCTGCAACTGATTCCAGATACTCTTGCAGTCTCATCCATTTCATGCTGTTCCAGCTAATGGTAAACCAAGTAATTTATTAAGGAGGCCAGTTCTTCCTAATGGCTCTCCTGACCCTGACGGGGCAGCGAATCCTACTACCAGGGTTGGAACATCTGACAGCTGCCTTTCATCGCCTTGTACAGCCTCACCGTCAGAGTCGGGGTCTGAAATCTCATGACCCGTAGCACGCTCCTCATTCCTGAGGGTGCATTCCATCAGCCCTGAGCCAGGTGCTGTTAAGCTGCTCCTGCAGCTTGGATTACAGTACACTCCTTCCTGAGTGAACTTTTGCTCCAACAACCTATGAAAAAGGCTTCTATTTGGGCAATACGCTCGAAAGCAGTATCTATCCCTGTACCAGGAGCTGTTTGAGCTGTTTCCAGCAGCTTGGCTTTCAGAACACTCCTCCCTGAGTGAACTTTGCTCCAACAGCCTGTGTAAAAGGCTTTCTAATTTGGGCAATACGCTCTAAAGCAGTATCTAGCCCTGGAGCTACTCCATTGCCTTGGACTCCCTCCTTTGGGATTTAAACTTTGTCTTTTGCCCGACAGGCGCTGACTGTATTTTCACCAGCCCCAGGTCCACAGTCGCTATGCTCACCGCTGGCGACTGTACCGGGGTTTAGAGGCGGTTGGTCTCTAACCGCGGACTCCCGACTTTTCCGACTTTCTGTCGGCTGTGTCGCTCGCCTCTTCCCCCTGTCCGTTTTTTCCCATGGCGTCTGTGGAAAAAATCGCCATAGACCCACAGTACGCAGACCTGGAAAACCTGTAAAAAAGTTTTTTACTTACCTTGTAGTTGAAAAACTACAAACCACTCGAGGAGCACTGCTCCTCACGTCCGTTTGCGTCAAGGCGTCTGACGTAATGACGCGCAGGCGCACTGGCGGGGTTCTTCACGTAGTCACTCACGTGACTCCGAAGTAAAATTATCTTCGGTATAACGGAAGATGGTCCAGAACTAAATGTGTTTTCAAAAGAAACTAATGGACTATGGGTTAATAATTGGAAAAAAGCTAATTCTAACATTTTGGAAGAAGGCTCCAATACCAACTATAAATATGTGGATTTCAAATATGTTTGAAACATTACACCTAGAAGAGATAAGACTCCTCCTAGCAGGTAAACCAGATCACTTCCACCTGACGTGGTCTGCATTTATAGAATTATTACAAACATAGGGTGCAAAAGTACTTAAAAAAAAAAAAAAAAAAAAAATTGAAGTCAGGTAACAGGGGATGATAGTTGAAGAGTTGGTATGTCCCATTTACGTAATGCTCATAAAAATATTTGTTTCTCGCTTTTTCCTCTTCCTCTCTCTCTTTCTTTCCTAGGGTCTATTTCTTAACTCTTTTTCTTTTTGTTTTTAATTTAGCTCTTATAGGGTCTTCGTCCTTTTTTGTTGTCACATTTCCTACACTTTCACTTTTTCCTTCACTTTCTTCTTTCTTTCAATCTTTTCCTTTTTCTAGTGTAAAAAATAAATGGAGTACATTGATTGTAAGAAGATATAAATGACGAGTACTAATGTATGTGGTTGTAATGTCATGTACTTCTAATAAATAAAAATTTGGTGAGAAATTCTGTGATCAACGTAAATTTCAAAACTCAGATAAACTGCATGGTCCGCGGGTGTTGGAGAGCCGGGGCTGAGGGAGGGATGGAAGCAGCGGGCGGATACAGATGCGGGGAGTCGGGGCTGGCGAGCGTTTGCGGGACTGGCGAGTGTTTGCGGGGCTGGCGAGTGTTTGCGGGGCTGGCGAGTAGCTCGCTGCAGTTCCGGCCATGGAGCAGCGCAAGAGTCCCGGGCCGTCGGAGGCAACGGAAGCGTTGCGCCGCTGCCGCGAGAGTCTCTGTGCCAAAGGGACAGACTCTCAAAGGAGGTGGAGAGAGAGAGAGGGGAAGGAGACAGGGAGACAGTAGATGTATTGGACGAGGCAATGCAGATAAAAGCGGAATCAGCAAACTTAATATCATATTTGTATAATATTATCTTAAATGTACAAATACCATCTAAGGAGGGTATCAGAAGAGACTGGGAACAAGAGTTAGCTATTAAAGGGAGGTGGAGAGAGAGAGTGAGGGGAAGGAGACAGGGAGACAGGGGGAGAGAGAGAGGGGGTGAGAGGAGAGAGGGAAGAGAGACAGAGGGGCGTGAATGGAGAGAGAGAGAAGAGGGAGAGAGAGGGGAGAGAGAGGGGAGAGAGAGGTAGGGGAGAGAGAGGGGGGAGAATGAGGTGGGAGAGGGGGGAAGAGAGAGAGGGTGAGAGGGAAGAAAGAGGGAAGCGAGAGAGAGGGAGGAGAGGGTAGCAGAGAATGGGAGAGAGGGGAAGAGAGAGGGTGGTAAAAGAGAGAGGGGGAGAGGGAGAGAGGGGGAAAGAGAGAAACAGGGAAAGAGAGAGATAGATGGGGGGGAAAGGAGAAAGAGGAGATAGAGAGAGGGGAGAGAGAGCAAGGGGGAGAGTGAGGTGGGAGGGAGAAATGTGGGAGAGAGAGGAGGAGAGAGGAGGAGAGAGATGAGAGAGAAAGAGGGGGGGACGAGAGAGGTGAGAGAGAGTGGAGAGACAGAGAGAGGAAGAGAGAGAGGGGAGAGTGTGTGGAGAGGGAGAGGGAGAGAGAGGGGGAGATAGAGAGGGAGGGAGAAAGGGAGAGAGAGAGGGGGAGAGAGAGGGGGAAGCAAGGGGGAGAGAGAGGACAGAGAGAGAGGGAGGGAGGGGGAGAGAGAGAAGAGGGGGAGAGAGAGAAGAAAGAGAAAGGGGAGAGAGAGGGGGGAGAGAGAGGGGGGAGAGAGTTAGGGGAAAGAGAGGGGAGTGAGAGTTAGGGGAAAGAGAGGGGAGGAGAGTTAGGGGAAAGAGAGGGGAGAGAGAGGGAGGAGAGAGGGAGAGGGGAGAGAGGGGACAAGAGTGAGAGAGAAGAGAGAGGGGGAGAGGGGAGGGAGAGGGGGAGATAGAGAGGGGGAGATAGAGAGGGAGGGAGAAAGAGAGAGAGAGGAGAGAGAGGGGGGAGAGAGAGGGGAGAGGGGGAGAGAGAGAGGGGGAAAAAGAGGAGAGAGAGAGAGAGAGAAAGAGAGGGGGAGAGAGGGGGGAGGAGAGAAGAGAGAGGGAAGGGGAGAGAGAGAGGGGGAGGAGACAGGGGAGAGAGAGAGGGGATGAGAGGAGAGACAGAGAGGGAGAGAGAGGAGAGAGAGGGGAAAGAGAGGGGGAGTGGAGAGATAGAGGGGGAGAGAGAGAGGGGTTGAGAGGGAGAGAGAGTGGAAGAGGGGGAGAGAGAGAGGGGGATAAGAGTGAGGTGGGAGGGAGAGAGCGAGAGTGGAGAGAAGAGAGGTGGAGAGAGAGGTGAGGGAGAGGAAGGGAGAGAGAGGGAGGGGACAGAGAGAGGAGAGGGGGGAGAGAGAGAGGGGGAGAGAGAGGGGGAGAGAGGGAGGGGGAGAGGGGGAGGAGGGGGAGAGAGAGGGGGAGAGGGGGGAGAGAGGGGGGATAGAGAGGCAGGGCTGCCAACTCCATGCATTGAGCGTGAGAATCGCGCATCTCGCCAAATTCTCACGCTGATCACAAATTTCTCTCGCTCTGTTGTGAGAAATTCTGTGATCAACGAAATTTCAAAACTCATATCAACTGCATGGGCCATGGGTGCTGGAAAGCAGAAGCAGCGGCGGGGACAGATGCGGACGGGGAGCAGGGGCTGGCGAGTGTTTGCCGGGGCTGGTGAGTCGCTCACTGCAGCTCCAGCCACGCCTCAATGCAAGGCGTCAGAAGCGTTGCGCCGCTGCCGTGAGAGTCTCTGTGCCGAATTCCGCCCAGGTGAGCGGCATGGATCAGGCTGCAGCTCGGTGCATCCCAGAAGGACAACCAGTGGCTGCTGGAAGTAAAGTACCAAGCACTGGGTAGAAACGGTGGAAGATAGTGGACTTCAAATGGGGGTGGTTGGAGAAAGCATCCTTCTTGCATGCTAGATTTTCACTTACTGTAACTGCAGGAAAAATGTTCCCGATGTTGGGGGAGTTCAGAACCAGGGGTCACAGTTTAAGAATAAAGGGGGGGGGGCAGTTAGGACTGAGAAGAGGACAAACTTTCTTCATGCAGTGAGTTGTGAATCTGTGGAATTCTCTGCCACAAAAGGCAGTGGAGGCCAATTCACTGGATGTTTTCAAGAGAGAGTTACATTTAGTTCTTGGGGCTAACGACATCAAGGGATATGGGGAAAAAACAGGAAAGAGGTACTGATTTTAGATGAATAGCCATGATCATATTGAATGGCAGTGCTGGCTCGAAGGGCCGATGGCCTATTCCTGCACCTATTTTCTATGTTTCTATGCTTGAGTATATGGCAATAAAAACTCGATCACGATTTTGAAGCATTCATGCATGGTGGAGGTATAATGTAGTCATAGAGTGATACAGTGTGAAAACAGGGCCCTTCGATGCAACTTGCCCACACCCGCCAACATGTCCCAGCTACGCTACCTGCTTTTGGTCCATACCTCCAAACCTGTCCTATCCATGTATCAGTCTAACTTTTTCTTAAATGTTGGGATGGTCCCTGTCTCAACTACCTCCTCTGGCAACTTGTTCCAAACACCCATCACCCTTTATGTGGATAAAGTTACCCCTTAAAAAGTTACCTCTTAAAAAATACTTCATACAAAAAACATTGAAATCATACTTCTACAATGCACTAAAACATGATTTTAATACATCAAATTTCAAAAGGTTCCTACCCTGGGAGGGGGGACACCTTCTTCCACACCCTCTCCCCACTCGGTTGCTCCACTCCCTCACCAGGTACCCCCAAGGCCAGTGATCAATGATCGCTCAGCCTCCCCCCTTTCAAAACGCTCCAATCCAATTTAAAGCATATATATTGCAATCAAGTGTAAGTTAAAAGACTCGCTACAGTATGCACCATATCGCACAATTTCAAGCTGAAAAATGCAAAAGTTCCATACCAATGGGAGGGGGACACCCGCCTACTTCCCCCTCCCCCCCCCTGCTATGCTCCCTCGGGCTTGGTCTCTTGCAATTTCTCACTCCCAACTCTCACCCAATGTTGGCAGCCCTGTATTTGACACATTTTTTTGCGGGCCGTAGGATAAAATTAATGTCACAGACACACACACACACATTGACATACACACACTGACATGCACACAGTGACATACACACACTGACACACACATGCACTGACACACACATGCACTGACACACACACACACACACACACTGATGGACACACACGCACACTGACACACACTAACACATATTCACTGATACACACATTGACACACACACTGACATGCACACACAGTGACACACACACACTGACACACACGCCCACTGACACACACACACACACACTGACACACACTGATAGACACATGCACACTGACACACACACACACTGACACATACACACTGATACACACACATTGACACACACACACAGTGACATACACACACACACTGACACACACATAGAAACGCACATGCACACGTGGACTCCCACATACCGAAACACACACACACATAGACCCGCACACCGACACACACACAAAAACACAGACTCACACACACAGACAGACAGACACAGACACTCACACACACACAGACTCTCTCACACTCTCTATATCTCTATATATGTCTATATATCTTTATCTCTCTCTCCCTCATACATACGCACTGTGATCACCCCTCAGGCACATTAACAAAGAACCGCTCACGCATAATGCTCACCCATCGGGCACACTCACACAGCCGGCTACCGACCCGCCGATCTCCGCAGGGCTGGCGAGAGAGAAAGAGGGGGGGGGCAGAGAGAGGGGGGAGAGAGAGGGGAGAGAGAGAGAGAGAGTGGGGAGAGGGCAGGGGAGGATTCCCCGGGTGCTGTTCACGGGTCACCCTCACGGGAGAGACCGCTACACACCGACCCTGGCCGATCTTGCTGTCAACTACCTCCCCCCCTCCTCCCCCTCCCCCTCGCTCCACTTCTCACCCCACCACTTCTCACCCCACAACTCTGCCTTTGCAACTCAGGAGCAGTGGCACGGTGGCGCAGCGGTAGAGTCGCTGCCTCACAGCACCAGAGACCCGGGTTCTATCCTGACGTCTTGCTGTCTGTACGGAGTTTGTACCCACGTGGGTTTTCTCCGCGTGCTCTGGTTTTCTCCCACACTCCACGTTTGCAGGTTAATTAAATTTGTCCCGTGTGTAGGATAGTGCTAGTGCGTATGGGCATCGCTACGATGGGCCGAAGGGCCTGTTTCCACGCTGTATCTCTAAAGTTGCGCTACCACAGAACCCACTAAATAGCCCGCCGCACGGAACGTGTTAAGAGCTTGCTGCGGGCTGGATGTGGCCCGCGGGCCATAGTTTGGGGACCCCTGTCCTATGATATACACTGCGAAGGTGGACAACCCGGACAATAATATGCAAAATGCAATTTTTGGTTTTAAGTTCCTATAAAAAAAGTCCAGAACTCCTGAGTTCAGTGTTTGTTCCCTGTTTTATTTTTCTAAACACCCTGAGAGCTCTCACCTCTTACTGTTGCATGCTGCCCTGCTTGCGCCTCACGATGATACTCTCTTTTGATTCTTTGCCTTGCCGTAAAACTGAATAGTAGAACAGATCAAAATCTGTGGCACACTGGCACTGCTGCCTCTGGGTTTAATCTTCATCTAGTGGGACATCATCGTGGAGTTTTCACGTTTTCCGTGTGGCCGTGTGGGTTTCCTCCAACATCCCAAAAGTGTGGGCTGGTAAGTTAATTAGCCACTGTAAATCAACCCTACAGTGCATTTAAAAGATAGAATCTGAGGTGGATGAGGTAATTGGTATGTAGGGAGAATAAAATGTATTTGGGTAGGATTAGTATCAAAATGAGTGCTTTATGGTCAAAGCACTTTCGATTGGCCAAATGGCCTTGTTTTGTGCTGTATCTCTCTGTGATTCTGCACTGAAGCAGATGGATTTTATTCAAAAGAGTGGAACACAAAAACATGTTATCCAGTGGACCAATGAATTTATCAGGCACGCCTCCTAAAGCTGGCTTATGAATGAAATATCTCAGCAAATCGTATGACCATTGAAGAAAACTATTTATCTCTGAAAATTAAGCCTGCAGATTTGTAAATGTGATGTTAAAAAAAATTGTTTGAAATGTGCCCAACAAACTGTGTGTTTCCAGCATTTCCCAATTATAATTCTCTTTTTGAATGTTGTGCAACACAAAAAGGTTGTGCAATTCTATCACTCCTAAACTTCCAGTGCTGTTAACTTCCAGCTTGACACGGTAATAAAGTCACAATAGATGTACTTGCGACCATTTGTCAGCTTTGCTGTTGTGCATGTCAGATGTCAGCTTGGGCACACAGTGACTTTACAAATGAATTAAAGATCATATAATCTATTCCTGGTGATTTGTTTTATGAGGCGAAAGTTGGAATTAAGACCTTACCATGTCCTTCAAATGGAAGCAGGAGATTATTCAATAAAGGAGGCAATTGAAAGCATTTCCCTGCTTCATTTTCAGTTAACATTTTATGTGAAAAGCATTGCAAATCTTAAAATTTGTGCTTCTCTACATACCTAATATTTCAGGTTACCTGCATTCTCTCTGTCCCTTTCTCTTCCAATCTACCCTAATCTTTTCACACACACCCTTCTTCCTACCACTGTAGATTGGCTACTTCATACTAGCCAATTATAGTGCTTGTTAGTAGTGACTCCGCCTAGTATGTGCTTTATATTACCAAGAGCTTGCCTACTCTAGTTACTACGAGTAGCTGCTAGGAAATGTAATGTCCTGCAGATCCTTGCTGCAAGTAGATTTAATAAACATGTGTTGTATCTTGATATGTGTTTGACTCAACTCATTACATGGTCAGAAAGTGAGTCTTGCCCACTTTGTTCATGTTTATCGGGTTTTGTTTTTTTGATTAGTTTGTGTGTCTACTATCTCCGTCATGGCAAATTCGTATCGCCGTCCTAGTCCTCCGATCTTTGACTCTGACATTGCTGAACGCTGGCATCTCTTCGAGCGCGACTACACTCATTATGTTTGCATCGTTCATCGCAAACTTGTCGGAGGTATGCTTGAAAGCAAGTTACAGGGTGAAATTCTTCATAATACTGACCTAACCCTTAATCAAGCAGAGCATGCCTGTCGGATTGCTGAGATAACGTCTTCCCACACTGAGTCTGTGCCCTTCGGTCACCGTTCGCAGCATAGTGTTAATCTTACAGACTACTCCTCTCGTAACACCCGTACGGGGTCTACTGTTCGGTGTCAAAATTGTAACTATTTCCATGCTATGGGTCGTCAGTTCTGTTGCTTATGGGAAAGCCTGTAATTTCTGCAAGTTAAACCACTTTGCATGATGCTGCCATTCCAGTGTGAATCAAGCAGCTTCAAGGACGAGCCTGTACCTGCTACAACATGAGCTTGCTGATAATGAGTTCCAAGAGCCTGACTTGCCATCCCCGCTCTGCTCCCAGAAAGTGCAGATACCAGTTCCGCCATACACTCTCTCCTCCCTTCGTCTAACGAGCAATTTGACCTTGAGGTAACCATTTTTGTGAATAACAGGCCTTTGATCGTGAAAGTTGATACTGGCAAAAAATGCAACGTTATCTCATTAACAGAGTTTAAAAAAAATCGTAATGCTGAACGTATTGAAAAGGCCTCCGCCATGGTTCGGGCTTACGGGGGAGATGTTCTACACCCACTTAGACAAGCTGATTTAAAGTGCACCATAGACGTGCAGACCCGTACCTTAAAGTTTTATATTGTTAAGGGGGATGCAGAGACTTTGCTTGGTATTAATGCATGCCATGATCTAGGCCTGGTATACTTTGGCCGCACTGTCCATCAACTCTTTCTCACTGATGGGCCCACTCAACATGTACTGTCTCAATACAAAGAACTATTTAACGACGAGCTTGGCAAGTTGCCTATCAAATACCACATTGTTGTCGACCCCAAAATTACCCCTGTGGTCCGAGCAGCACATCATGTTCCGCATGCCATGCGTGACAGAGTACACAATGAACTCAAGCAGATGGTCTCCATGGGTGTTATTGCTGGTTATTGACACATCTGAATGGATTTCCACCATGGTGATCGCAACAAAGAAAAACAAGGAGGAGATCTGTATCTGCATAAACCCCAGAGATCTGAACACTGCCATCAAATGCCCGCATTACTGAATGCGAGCAATAGAGGAAGTTGCTGCTCAGATAGGCAATGCATCAGTATTTTCTGTTCTAGATGCCAAAAGCTCGTTTTGGCAGATTCCACTGGTCCCAGACTCGTCCAATCTCACTACGTTCGGCACCCCCTTTGGCCGATACAAATTTCTGAGAATGCCCTTTGGCATCAACTCCACCAGCGAAGTTCTCGTTTACGGACGCGATTTGGCTGAACATGACGCTAATCTGAAGAAAGTACGTGACGATGCCAAAGATATTCAGCTCAAACTCAATCCCCTGAAGTTTCGAGTTCCAGAAGTTACTTACGTCGGACATGTTTTCAGAAGTGGTCCCAGCAGCCCTCCGGGACAAATACTTTGACGCCATCCACAGGGGCCACCCCGGCGTGGAGGCAACCCTCCAAAGGGCACATAGCATGTTTTACTGGCCTGGTATGACCAAATACATACGCGAAAAAAAATGAAGTTTGCGCCGTCTGCAAAAGCCTGACACGACATCAGCAGAAGCAGCCTTTACTGCCGCACCCGGTCCCTCCTCTCTCGTGGTCCACGTTAGCCACCGACATATTTCAATGGCATGGGAAACACTACCTAGTTCTTGTTGACTCTTACTTGGGCTGGTTCGAAATTGACTTACTTCAAACCATTACTTCTGAAGCAGTTATCGAGAAGTTGCAGCATCACCTCTCCGTGCACGGCTCCCCTGCATGTATTCTGTCCGACAACGGCAGACAATTCACCAGCCAAGCTTTCAAAAACTTTGCAAAACATTGGGACTTTCAACATATTACCAGCAGCCCTGAGTTCCCACAGTCCAACGGACTCGTCGAACGCGCTGTCCGGAGTGCAAAACAACTTATGGAGCGGTCCTAACTTGCAAAATTGGACGTATACCTGGACCTGCTCAACCTAAGGAATATTGCACGGGATCCCATACTGCGTTCCCCAGCCCAACAACTGATGTTTCAACAAACTCGTGCTCCACTGCCTGTGTCCCAGCAGCTTTTGGAGCCGCAAATTGATTCCCCGCCTGCAGTCCAGAAACAACTCAAACGTGACACATAGAAACGCTTCTTTGACAAATCCAGCAAGCCACTTAAACCTCTCGCACGTGGACAAGTGGTCCGTCTCCAGACCAACAAGGGCCGTGCACGTCTGGGCACATCTACGGCTCTGCCAAAGAAACGTGCTCTTATCTTGTTGAAGCGGACGGAGCCATCTACAGACGCAACCATCAACATATCCTTCCGGTGAAGGAACCGCGTCCTGCGACTCCATATCCTGACGTCTCGCATTTCGTATACCCTCCCACGGTCGGTCTCGCGACTCCGCTGCCAACTAGCGTTTCCACCGTGTCCTCCCCGCGGCCTTCAGCGACCAGCTCGCCTATCTCATCACCTCCCTGCCTGTCGGGTCGCTGGTCATTTCCCCAATTCCCTCCCCAGTATTTTCTCCAGTGAAAGGAGGTGTGGCGGATTCGTACCACACACGGACCGGACGGGTTTGCAGGCCACCCATTAGATAGTGATTTTGTGTAATTTTACAAACTTTCCCAAATGTGTTATTAACATTCCACCTAGATTGCTTAGCCACTGATGCTTCTTTTGTTTCTACAAGGAAAGATGTAGATTGGCTACTTCATACTAGCCAATTATAATGCTTGTTAGTAGTGACTCCGCCTAGTATGTGCTTTATATTATCAAGAGCCGCCTATGCTAGTTAGTATGAGTAGCTGCTAGGAAATGTAATGTCCTGCAGATCCTTGCTGTAAGTAGATTTAATAAACATGTGTTGTATCTTGCTATGTGTTCGACTCAACTCATTACAACCACCATTCTTCATCACCTTGTTTCTTCCAACATCATCCTCAACCCATTTACCTCATCTGCCCATTACCCACACACTCCTCCCATTGGATACCACCTCCCCAGCCCCCATCCACTCACCCCTCCCCTCTTGCTGTTGTTCTCATCTCTTATTTGGTCCTACTCTTCACCTTCCTTTCCTATCAGATTTCAGAATTTGCAGCCTTTTGTTCTTCACATATCACCTCCCAGCCTCTGTAATATCATTTCCACCCTTCCTCCCACCCTCCAATCGGACTCATCCGCCAATCAACCCCTCATCTGTATCCACCTATCACTTGTTCATTCTTGCCTCACCCCTCTCCACCACTGCTTTATGCTGGCCATCTCCCCTCTTCCCTTTCAATCGAGATGGTCTCGACCCAAAATGTTGACTGCCCAGTTCCCTCAGATGCTGCCTGAACCACTGAGTTCCTCCAGCAGCTCTCCTTTTATTATGCTACAGATCCCAGCCTGTGCAGTCTCTTATGCCTCCTTTGTTTTCTCTGTTTCTTCCATTTTTCGGATCTGCTTGAATATTCATATACACTCGGTGGCTATTGCTGAGGAGTTGCAGCAAATGTTTGGATCGGAATGAACAGCCTGTATAATAGACCAGCTTCCAAGCAGAGGGTAAACCATCCAGGTGGATCTCAAACTTAGTTCCCTACAACAAAAGGGGGATGCGTGTTAAATCATACACACAATCCTCTATAACTCTACTTAGTCTCTTTTACATCTATTACATCTATTACATCTATTCAATTCAATTTGTAATTACAATATGATATTTAAAGTGACACAAATGTCCACATAATTATTATTTCTGGGATGTCAGGACTGATTCCTGGGATGTCAGGACTTTCATATGAAGAAAGACTGGATAGACTCGGCTTGTACTCGCTAGAATTTAGAAGATTGAGGGGGGATCTTATAGAAACTTACAAAATTCTTAAGGGGTTGGACAGGCTAGATGCAGGAAGATTGTTCCTGATGTTGGGGAATTCCAGGACAAGGGGTCACAGTTTAAGGATAAAGGGGAAATCTTTTAGGACCGAGATGAGAAAAACATTTTTCACACAGAGAGTGGTGAATCTCTGGAATTCTCTGCCACAGAAGGTAGTTGAGGCCAGTTCATTGGCTATATTTAAGAGGGAATTAGATGTGGCCCTTGTGGCTAAAGAGATCAGGGGGTAAGGAGAGAAGGCAGGTACAGGATACTGAGTTGGATGATCAGCCATGATCATATTGAATGGCGGTGCAGGCTATAAGGGCCGAATGGCCTACTCCTGCACCTATTTTCTATGTTTCTATGTTTCAGAGAATCTTGTCAAATTCTTCTACAAAAGACTGAGCAAAATCTGGATTAGTAAAAATTTACTGTGCTCTTAATCAATGCCGCATAAAATCAATGTTTATTTATACTGTCATAAGCTCTACACTCCCATCATCACCTTATTAATTACGTATTTTAAGAGAGTAGCAATTTGTTGGAAATCCGTTAACCCCATAATGTTGCTGCAGGAGTTTCTCAAGACACTGTTTGCAGCTTAACCATCTTCATCCCTCCTAATGTCGGAAGTAGAATTGCTCATTGATGCTTGCAGTGTTCCTTTTCATTCATATCCCATCTTGAAATGGAGCAATATATGTGTGCAGCAAGACCTTGGTGACCTCCAACGATGTTACTCGCAAGTGGCCAGTAATATATATACCAACACACATGGTTGACTAAAGCCATTTACAACAAGACTATACCACCCCCTCCCCTGGTACTTTCCCTTGCAACCGCAAGAGATGCAACACTTGTCCCTTCACCTCCCCCCTCCACTCCATTCAAGGACCCAAGCAGTCGTTCCAGGTGCGACAGAGGTTCACCTGCATCTCCTCCAACCTCATCTATTGCATTCGCTGCTCTAGATGCCAGCTGATCTACATCGGTGAGACCAAGCGGAGGCTTGGCGATCGTTTCGCCGAACACCTCCGGTCGGTCCGCAATAACCAACCTGAACTCCCGGTGGCTCAGCACTTCAACTCCCCCTCCCATTCCGTATCTGACCTCTCTGTCCTGGGTCTCCTCCATGGCCACAGCGAGCAACACCGTAAATTGGAGGAAATGCACCTCATATTCCGCTTGGGCAGTCTACATCCTGGGGGTTTGAACATTGAATTCTCCCAATTCTGCTAGCCCTTGCTGTCCCCTCCCCTTCATCAGCCATCTGGTTGTCTCCTCCCCTCCCCCAGCCCTCGGGCTCCTCCTCCGCCTTTTTCCTTTTTTCCTTTCTTCTCCCCACCCCCTATCAGTCTGAAGAAGGGTTTCGGCCCGAAACGTTACCTATTTCCTTCGCTCCATAGATGCTGCTGCACCCGCTGAGTTTCTCCAGCATTTTTGTGTACCTACAACAAGACCTTGCCAACTTGATTGAATCCCCCATATTAACCAGGAACAAGCTTAATTCTGCAGCTACAACACTGGTGGAGGGGTATTCTGTGGCAAGATTCAACCTATCTCCCAACCCTTTCTGTAACCCACAAGGCACCAAAACTCTCAATTTGTTTGAATGAGCACAGCCCACGTACTCAAGAATCACATTGTTTTCCAGATCAAATATAGCCCAATTAATCAGTACCCCATCTGGTACTTAAAATATTCATTCCTCCATGATCTGCATACAATATCTGGACCATGTTCCATCTGCAAGGCACACTGCTCTGCTTTTTAAATATTTTCTCGTGAATCTGCAATCTCCTCTCTCTACATACAGGAGCATGCATAAAGGAACACCTTCAAGTTACACACTGTCCAGTCTTGAGCATGTAATGGGCAGTATTTATTGCACAGGCCTAACTATCTTGAATCTGAATTTCACATTAATTTTCACTTCAGAGATCAAAAGATGCTGATTTTACTCTGGGCCTAGAGTCAAAATTGCACCAGGCTTTGCAAGAACAGTAGGTTTTCTTCCCCAAAAGATATTAATGAATAGACAGTCCTTTCCGACAATCTGGTAACCCCAAGCACTTTAGTCCAATTTAAATAATTGAATTTAAGTTCCCTAATGGTCTCAGTGGGATTTGAACTCATGTCTGCAGATCATTAGGCTGTTTGTCTAAAATTCCAGTCCAGTGGTCTGATCAGGGCACAACCACATCTAATATAATAGATGCTGCATTCAGAAAATCAAATGGCTACCTGAGGCTGGATGAGAGGCATGAAATAGTAAGATTAAACAAGAACTTACCAGTTTGAAGTTTGATCTGTATTTTATGAGGAGTTACGATGAGGGATTACGTGAAGAACCCGTCCAGCACGCATGCGCGACATACTTCCAAGCAGCGGTGTGGAATCACAGAAAACACAATAATTGAAATAAACATAGTAAAGAAAAGGAGAACTAAGATACCAGTTGATCTCTATAATTGAGGGTGGGAGCGGAGGGCACGTAATCCCTCATCGTAACTCCTCATAAAATACAGATCAAACTTCAAACAGGTAAGTTCTCGTTTAATCTTACTATTTTACTTCGGAGTCACGTGAGTGACTACGTGAAGATTTTAAAGTTCTGTGATTTCAAACCGTGTAACAGTTCATACTTCACTCGCTGCCGAAGTCATTCAAGTGAGGAAGTATGTTATCGTAATCAACCATGAATCCGTTTGTAAACAATAATGGTATTTATTAAACAATAACAAAAGAAAAATGCTCCCCCGGGCTTAAATTATATATTTTTGCAGATTCTAAAACTCTTTCTGCAAATAACACAGCGGTTTGTTGTAGAACGTTTGGAACGTTTTCTCCATGGACCACCCCGCTGTAGCCAGGATGTGGTCCAGTGGCATGTCTATCCTTTTAGCTGACGATGTGGATGCTGCCCTGGTGGAGTGAGATGTATATATGTTAGTATCTACTCCAGCAGCTCCCAGTACCTGCTTGAGCCATCTTGAGATGGTTTGGCTCGACACCCGACCATGAAGTTTCTTGTGGCTGACCCATAAGGCTTTTTCTCTCCCTCGGGAATCTCTTGTTGTGTTGATGTAAGTGAGTAAGTGAGTCAAGACACACAACCGTGGGTCAGGTGAGCATGCCCGGAAATCCATAACTAGGCCTGAAGTTCCTGGCCTCCTCTGCTTTACCAGCTCCTGAATGGTGAATGAGACCCGGTCTGGTGTTATAACCATGTTGTCCAGTCGCAGTAAGTGGAGGGACTGGACTCTTTGTGCTGAGACTAGTGCCATCAGCATGACCGTTTTTGAGGGTTAGCTGTTCCAGGGTGAGAGACCTGGCTGGTGACCATCCCCTTAGGTATGTCAGGACCACACTGACATCCCAGATTTGGGTGTACCTAGGTCTAGGGGGGTTGGAGTTGAATATACCCCTCAGGAGTTTGATCACCAGCGGGTGAGACCCTATGGCCTGTTGTCCTGGTGTTGTTTTAAGTAGGCTGACAGAGCACTTCTGGCAGTATTGATGGCGCTGTAGCTCAGTCCTTCATTATGGTGAAGGCCAGCCAGGAACTCCAGTACATTGGTTATGGTTGTAGATGAGTATGTTGTCCCAGTATTCGAGCAGTATCTTTCCCACTTCCTGATGCTCGATAGGTATTGTTTCCTGGTGGACATATGGTGGGAAGCTGTCATAGTGTTGATGGTCCTGTCAGACAATCCCAGGCCCAGCAGTGGTCTTTTCATAATCTGCAACCCAGTAGGTTAATTTTGTCGTGGCATGGATGACTTATGCCTGATACCGGGTGAGTCAATAGGTCTGGGCTGCTGGTAAAGGTCATAGGAGTTTCGATGACCATGTCGAGGACCACTGGGAACCATGTCGGCCAGTCGGGTACTATCAAAATACCTGAAGCAGAGTCCATCTGTATTTTGCGTAGTACCCTACTGATGAGGCAAAAGGGGGGGAAAAGCATAAAATAAATAGTTTCCCCAGTTCAGCGCGAATGCATCTATCGCTGCTGCCTCAGGGTCTGGTTCCCAAGCGACATACATTGGTACCTGGTGATTTAGTCTGGATGCAAAGAGATCGATATCTGGTGCGCCATATTGCTTTGTAATTTTAGCAAAAGCTTTAGGATTTAACATCCATTCGGTGTTATCATTGAATTTGCGTGACCTGGTGTCTGCCACTGTATTTAGCTTACCTGGTAGGTAAGTTGCTGATAGCCAAATATGTCTATCGACACACTATTGCCAGATTTTGTTGACCAAATTGTCACATGATATCGATTTTATTCCGCCCATATGGTTAATATAGGCCACCACCGTGGTATTATCAATCTGTAAACGAACATGCAAATGGTGCATATTCGTAGAATATGCTTTAAAACCATAAAATGCACCCAACATTTCCAAATAATTTATGCCCAGTGTTTGTAGTAAAGATGATTCTAGGTTAGTCCATCTACCACCTGTGCTGGATATGGTATTAGTTGCTCCCCAGCCTTGAGCACTGGCATCTGTTTGTATAGTTAACATTGGGTTATTGATGATGATAGGGCTGGAACTATGCCAAATGTGCTCTATCCACCACTGTAACTGATATTGCTTCAATGGGTAATTTCATGGTTCGGTCAAAGTGACCTGCATGTCGTTTTAACGCCTGTACTTTTGCCCTTTGTAGGTTTTGATAGTGCAGAGGTCCAAATTGTGTAGCTGGAAATGCTGCTACCATTTTGCCAATTACTCTTGCCACTTGTCGGATGGTCGGTCGATCACTAACCATTAAATTGTTACACGTCTGTGCCAATTCTGCCATAGTTGCCCCATCCAGGTAAATTTCAGGTATCTGCGATGACCCTTTTGAATGGGTACTGTATAGTAGGCATCTTTTAAATCAATGCTTGCCATAAAGTATCCTTTGGAAATCAGTTGTATGGCAGTTACAAAGGTTTCCATTTTGAAATGTATATACTTAACAAAGGTATTTAATGAGGTTAAGTCAATGATGATGCGACATCCATCTTTTTTGTGTTTGGTAAATATATTTGAGACAAATTCCAAAGGTTCATGTTTGGATTTCTCAATGATACCCTTTGTAAGTAACCTCACCAGTTCTGCTTGACCCTCTAGTTTTTCTTTGACTGAGAGGGTAAAGACCCTTTGGGGTACATGCTGAACTGGTGTCATATTTTCTTGAATGAACTCTATTTTGTATCCACGAATACTGTTAAGTATATAACTATCATTCGTGATAGACCTCCATGCTTCAATGAACAGGTGTAATCTCCCCCCTGTTAGTACAGTTCCCCCACTTTTTATATGCTGGTAGGAACCAGACCCACCTACCTCCATAGTTATGGGAGTGTTCCTTTCTTCGGTTTCTTCATCCGTCGTTGTGCTGCTGGATGTACTGCTGGTTGGGGGTGGCGCATTTTCCATGGGGTCCGCTCTGGGCCCTGGCCTAAAAAAGGCTTTTGGGGATGGTATGCGGACCCCGAGCTTTCACCAGTCCCATAAGTTTGACGTTGACTGGTGGATGCGGTGGGGTACTGCCGTCTGGGTTGTGTGGGTCTGCTCGTTCCGGGGCCTGCTCTCATGAGGCCGAATGCTTTGGACTCTTGCTCCAGGTCTTTCACTTGTTTTGACAAGTCCTTTCCAAATAACAGGATCTGTGGCTCTGAGGCTGGTGTTTTGCACAGTCCTGCATATTTGGGATTGAGGGCAGGTCTTATTATCTCCTTGCGGAGGTTGTTTATCTCATATTGAGTGTTGCACAGCAGAGCCAGAGTGTCTTGCTGGTTGGTGGTCATATCCACCCCATCCACGGAACGAGCATAGGATGTTATACCTGTTGTCAGGAGCTTGAGGATATGCTGTAATTTTAGCTCCTGGTTCCGGATACTCTGTCCAACGTACCCCCAGATTTGGCTGTTAACGGCCGGTACGTTGAGTGAACTGCAGTTCTCCGGAGGCGAGTAGAGTTCTAGTGCCTCATTGACTACCTGTTCTTGTAGGGGTTTGAGGGACAGGTAGTCAATGCTGGCCGCCAGTTTTGGCTGCAACGGCCGCCCTGCTCGTGGTGTAGCCATGTAGCGATTCACCACACCCAGCAGCTCTTCCTGGTCCTGTACCCCATGCGTACTCCCGATATCTTCGGCCAATGACCCCTGTTCCTGACCAGCCCAGCCCTGGTCGCCAACGCTGCCCTCGGCTGAGGGGGAAGTGATGGGCAGTGCATTGTAAGGCACTGGTGTGGGAGTGCCTGAATTCCCTTGGCGAGACTGCTCCAGCTCCCGAAGCATTTGCTCCATGAGCCTTTCCATGCGGCTCAGGCGGCTACCTCTGCCGCTCTCAGGTGGAGAGTCCTCCTCATCGGAGTTATCAGATATCACCGGCCGGTCAGTTTTTTGTCTTGATTTACCTCCAGTCCGCTGCTGTTGGTCAGGCTGCGCTAGCGGTACTGGGCTCGGCTCGGTCTCAATGATTGTGGACCGCAGCATGTGCGGTCCAGGTGCCGCCTCTCGCCCCCCACTGATGGGACACTCCTGTTCTGTTGGAGTTGAACGGGGGGCGGTCTTTTTCCCTTGCCTTGCTTTGCTCATTTTTCCAGCTTCTTCAACCTGGAATTCACAAAGCAGAGCAAAGCTTCCTAAGTACGACCTCAGCGTAAGTACTTACCTGATGGTCCGCTTTTTTAAACTTGTAGCGGGAGCACCTGTACTCCCGTTCGTCGCTGTTGCACTGCGTGAACGCTAATGTCGCGCATGCGTGCTGGACGGGTTCTTCACGTAGTCACTCACGTGACTCCGAAGTAAAATAGTAAGATTAAACGAGAACTTACCAAGTTTGAAGTTTGATCTTTATTTTATGAGGAGTAACGTTGAGGGATTACGTGAAGAAGACCCCGTCCAGCCGCATACGCGTCAATCCTTCAAAGCAGCGGAGTGACAATCACAGACGATAATTACTGAAGTATGATAGTAAGATACATAAAGACTTAGAACTACCAGCTTGATCTTTTTATGAGGGTGGGAGCGGAGGGCACGTAATCCCTCAACGTTACTCCTCATAAAATAAAGATCAAACTTCAAACTTGGTAAGTTCTCGTTTAATCTTACTATTTTACTTCGGAGTCACGTGAGTGACTACGTGAAGATTTCAAAGCTCTGTGATATCACACCGTGGATTCAAATCCAGGTGTTCACTGCATCGATTGACTCTATTTGAGTAAGCACAATCAACAATGCATAACCACAACATTTGAATGTAATCAGTTAATGGTTTTATTTATTTTAATAAAAGTAACAAAATTAGGCCCATTTATTATAATGGGGGATTTAATACTGTATCCAGCACGGCATCACCAAACCCTCTGAGATCTTTAATCTCCTTGTGGAAATACTTGTGAAACATCTGTTCACTTGCCCATCCTGCGGCCGCGAGAATAAGGTCTATTAGCACGTCTGAATCCCTGGCCGCTGATGTTGATGCCGCCCTGGTGGAATGAGATTTAAATTTATCAGTATCAATACCTGAATATCTCAACACCTGTTTCAACCATCGTGAAATTGTTTGTATTGACACTTTATTATGAGGCTTTTTATGACTAATAAAAAATGCCAATTCGGCGCCTCTTAAAACTTTTGTTGTTTCTATGTAACATTTCACATATGTTACTACACACAGTCGTGAATCTGTAGGATATGCTAAAAATTCCAACTTGCATCCTGTGAACCCAGGTCTACTTTGCTTCAGTAAATCATAGACATAGAATGTCACGGCATTTTGTCCTACTTTCATTCTATCAATTCTGAGTTTCTGTAATGTTTGAACTCTCTGCACTGAAACTAATGCCATGAGCATAACCAATTTCATGGTAATTTTGGATAATGACAGAGTTTCAACTGGATTCCAATTCCTTAGGAACATCAGTACATCTTTTACATTCCAAATTTCTGTATACCTGGGTCTGGGAGGATTAGAGTTGAAAATTCCTTTCATAAACCTACAGACCCAAGGACGTGCTCCAATTGGAGTTTGTTCTGATTCACTGCTTAAATATGCAGAGAGTGCACTTCGTGCAGTATTAATTGCACTATAACTTAATTTCAATTCATAGTGTAGAGTTGAAAGAAACTATATTACATCTGAAATTTCTGCTGTGTTATATGCAATATTCTTTCCTGAACAAAACACCTCCCATTTCTTTATATAGGAAATGTACTGCTTCTGGGTACTATTCCTCCAGGCTGCTGTCATAACATCCACCGTACGGTCTGATAATCCTTTTCCAAGATATGGCCTTCTTAGAATCTACAAATCAACAAACCAATACGATTATGTAAAGGATGTGATTCATTAGTCACAGGGTGTACAAGCAGTTTAATCTGCTTTGGAATAACTATAAGGGTTATTTTTATTTTTTCCCCCCCAATTTTAACACCAGTGGGTACCATACCTGTGTAGGCCAATCTGGTACTACCAAAATCCCTGAGGCTGAATCTTGTTTAATTTTCTGTATGCATTTGTGGATTAAACAAAATGGTGGAAAAGCGTACAGAAACATACCACCCCAATGTAGCGAGTAAGCATCCACCACTACTGCACCAGGATCAGGTTCCCATGACACATACTTAGGCAACTGGTGGTTCAATTTTGATGCAAACAGATCAATTTCTGGCATTCCAAATTGTGTGATAATTTGTGTGAATATTTTCCGATTTAACATCCATTCTGTATTATCATTAAATTTACGTGATCTTTTGTCTGCAATTGTATTAATTTTTACCTGGTAAATATATTGCTGACAGCCACATTTTTCTGGCAATACCCCAGGTCCAAATTTCATTTGCCAATTTATCACATGATTCTGATTTTATACCACCCATGTGATTTATGTATGCTACAGCTGTAGTATTGTCAACCTGTACCTGAACATGCACATTTCCCATATCAGTGCAATAAGCTCTAAGGCCGTAAAATGCGCCTAATAGCTCTAGGTAATTGATTCCCAGATTTTCCAGCAAAGGTACTTCATTCACATTCCACCTACCTCCACAGCTGGAAATCATGTTAGTAGCGCCCCAACTCAGCGCACTTACATCAGTCTGTAGAGTGACGGAAGGTGTTTCTACCAGAACTTTTCTGGAAGCATTAGAAACATTGTTAATCCACCATTCTATTTCTGTAATGGGTTGAATTGCTAATTTCATGGGCCTATCAAAATGCCCTCTATTCATTTTTAACGCTTGTACCTTAGCTCTCTGTAAACATTGATAATGCAATGGTCCAAACGTGACCGCTGGAAACCCTGCAATTAATTTGCCTAGCAAGCTTGCCACTTCTCTAATTGAAGGTGTGTCCTCGTTAATGAGTTTTATGCAACCTTCAATTAACTGCAGCTTTTTATCTTTTGGCAAAGTGATTACCATGTGTTCGGAGTTAATTGTGAACCCTAGGTAATCAATCTTTTTGCTTGGTAACAATTTAGATTTTTGTAGGTGAATAATGAAACCTAATTTCTCAAAATGTATTTGACTCTGGATACTGACAATTTTGCAGCAGCCAAAGTGTCCCCTACAATGAGGATATCATCTAAATAAGCCATTAATACATGGCCCTCAGCTGTTAACAGAGCTAAAATTGGTTTGAGCAATTTAGTGAATAATCTTGGTGCTGAAATCAGACCATTGGGCAATGCTTTAAATTGCCATAACTGAGTCATCCATCTGAATTTCAAATATCTTTGATCATTACCATGCATTGCCACAGAATAATATGCATTTTGCAGATCTATGCTTGCCTTGTAGCAATTCTTTGTGACTAGCTAAATGGCATTAGTTAATGTTTCCATTTTGAAATGTTTCTATTGTACATAAAGGTTAAGATTTGTCAGATCGGAAATGATTCTACGTCCACCATCCCTTTTCTAGGAGAATATTCCTAGGAGAATATTTGACACAAACTGATGGTGTTGTTCTACTGACATTTATATCATCCTTTTCTGCATAAAATTTTTCAATTCTCCTTTGATCAACCCATTCTCTTCCTTTGAGAAAAATCCGTGACCAGTTTGAATTATGCTGAATTGGAGGATCCAAACGTGGAGAGAACTCAATTTTGAATCCTACAATGCTACATAGAATAAATGAATCATTTGTTATCGATTGCCATTCTTTTAGGAAGAATCGTAACCTTCCCCTTATTTGTGAGTGTGAAACATTTGTTGTGTTTCTTACCAGACCAAGCCCCGTAACCTCGGGGTTTGCCACTGGCAGTTGTTGTCCCCTTCTAGTAGGCACATTGTAACCTCCACGTATCCTCGGTGCAGCACGTCAACGTGTATACGAGAATGATAGGATTGTTCCTTCTGCAGCGCCACATTTCGCCTGTAGGGATACTGCCTTCTCACCGCTCTGCTCAGCATAGGTGATCCTTTAGTTTGTTTGCTAGATTTTCTCCAAAACAAATTTAGGCATTTGTATATTGGATGGTTTGCAGAGCCTGCATACTTAGGATGAATATTTGGTCTTATTGCATTTTTATGAATACAATTTATTTCAAAGTGCGCACTACACATGAGTGCTAAGGCATTTTGTTGTGAATACGATATATAACCTTCATCCAAACCACTGACCCCAGAAATTTCAGCACTTGTGTAATTTCAATTCTCGTGAGCGTAAACCACTGCTCAAATTACCCATATCAAGTTATTCACTGCTGTAACTGCTACAATTTCCCGGGTCACATATTTTTTGATAGTCTCATCCATGGTTAATTCCTGGGGCTGATGGGAGAGTAGATAATTTATAGTCATAGCTATTTCCTCTCTCAAAGGTTCCCCTGTTACTCTGGGAACAGCAAAGTTTTGTGCCAGCCTTGGAACATTTTTGGCTCTGATAATGGGCTCTGGTCCTCATTTAAATCATCATCTAAATCTAGATATTCATTTTTATGTTGGGTAATTTCTGGCTCCCCTGTTTCAGGTAAGTCTCTGCCAGATTCCCCCTGCGCGGGCTCTCTTGTAGGCCCACGGACAGGCAGCCCTGCTTCAGGTGCTGCTGGCGCTGGCTCAATTCTAGGCCAACGCTTCATTATTTTTACTCTTTATATTTGTCGGTGCTGGCACATTTATCATTGCACGTTTGTGCTGCCTTTTGTTCAGGCATTTCTAGTACTGGCTCTCCAATAGGCCAACACATAACTTGCCTTTTTTTCTGGCATTTTGGGGCACTGGCTCTCCTGTAGGCCAACCTCTTTAATGTTTCTGCACAGGCACTGATGGCTCTCCTGTAGGCCACCCTTGTGCCTGTTCCAAGGCACATCCTGTGCTATACTTCATTGGCCAACACCGACTTAAATCCTCCTGTGGGGGTTCTTTACAAATCATCTGCCCCATAAGGAGTTCTAAAGTTTTTGACCCTTGCAGTGTAATACTCTTTCCTGCCTGAGGAGGGCATATCTCCGGGTCTGACTCATCCGAGTCTACAGGTCGGGACGATATTTGTCCAGCCTTGCGCCCCGCCGCCGGCGGTTTAACGGCACATTCGACTACAACGGGAGTTAATGGCTTCGCTGCCACTGACTCCCCTGACTGACGCCCGCTACCCTTAGGATCTGGGGTTTTACTACGGTGCGTCCCTGGCCGCCTCTCCTTCCCATTTCTCCATAATAAACTTGTGTGGAGCTCCACCAACAAGTCTAAACGGGAAGGAAACGCTCCTGTAAGTGAAAAGTAACCCACTTACCTTACGACTTTTGTTTTACTTTTGTTTTACTCACCGGCTGGAGGAGCTCCTGCTCCTCCACAAACGGTCATGAACGCTATGCGTCTGATCGATAATGACGCGTATGCGGCTGGACGGGGTCTTCTTCACGTAGTCACTCACGTGACTCCGAAGTAAAACAGTATATTTTCCCTTTCACATTGAGTTACTCTAATGGCTGATACAACTCCTATGCTGCTTTGTTATGGTTTAATTAAGATAAGGTATAGATGTGGGGTATAGGCTCGTTAAACTATCAAGATAATCTTAGACATTGAAGTTGAATTCAATTTGCTTTTAACTAATGTAACTCCACTTTTTAAGAAAGGAGAGAGAGAGAAAACGGGGAATTATAGACCAGTTAGCCCGACGTCGGTAGTGGGGAAGATGCTTGAGTCGATTATTAAAGATGTTATAGCAGTGCAATTGAAAAGCAGTGACAGGATCGGTCAAAGTCAGCATGGATTTATGAAGGGGAAATCATGCTTGACTAATCTTCTAGAGTTTTTTGAGGATGTAACAAGTAGAATGGATAAGGGAGAGCCAGTGGATGTGGTGTATCTGGACTTTCACAAAGCCTTTGACAAGGTCCCACACAAGAGATTAGTGTGCAAAATTAGAGCACATGGTATTGGGGGTATGATATTGACATGGATAGAGAACTGGTTGGCAGACAGAAAGCAAAGGGTCATTTTTAGAATGGCAGGCAGTGACTAGTGGGGTGCCGCAATGCTCAGTGCTAGGACCCCGGTTTTTTACTATATAAATTAATGATTTAGACGAGGGAATTACATGTAACATCTCCAAGTTTGCGGATGACACAAAGCTGGGTAAGCTGCAAGGAGGATGCTATGAGGCTGCAGGATGACTTGGATAGGTTGGGTGAGTGGGCAGAAGCATGGCAGATGCAATATAATGTGGATAAATGTGAGGTTATCCACTTTGGTGGCAAGAACAGAAGGCAGATTATTATCTGAATGGTGTCAGATTAGGAAAAGGGGAGGTGCAACGAGACCTGAGTGTGCTTGTACATCAGTCACTGAAAGTAAGCATGCAGGTACAGCAAGCAGTGAAGAAAGCCAATGGCTTGTTGGTCTTCATTGCGAGAGGATTTGAGTTTAGGTGCAAGGAGGTCCTACTGCAGTTGTACAGGGCTCTGGTGGAATATTGTGTGCAATTTTTGTCTCCTAATTTGAGGAAGGACATTATTGCTATTGAGGGAATGCAGCGTAGGTTTACCAGGTTAAATCCCGGGATGGCGGGACTGACATATGATGAAAGAATGGGTCGACTGGGCTTGTATTCACTGGAATTTAGAAGGATGAGAAGGAATTTAATAGAAACATATAACATTCTTAAAGGATTGGACAGGCTAGATGCAGGAAGAAATTTCCCGGTGTTGGGGGAGTCCAGGACCAGGGTTTACAGTTTAAGAATAAGGGGGAGGCCATTTAGGACTGAGATGAGGAAAAACTTTTTCACCCAGAGAGTTGTGAATCTGTGGAATTCTCTGCCACAGAAAGCAGTGGAGGCTAATTCACTGGATGTTTTCAAGAGAGAGTTAGATTTAGCTCTTAGGGTTAAAGAAATCAAGGGATATGGGGGGAAAAGCAGGAAAGGGGTACTGATTTTAGATGAACAGCCATGATCATATCGAATGTCTCGCAGGTCCGAATAGCCTACTCATGCACCTATTTTTCTATATATATATGTATTTTATAACATGCTGAAGACATTTTAAATATGACGGAAATACACAACTGAGTACTCAAATTTTAAATAAAAGGAGTAAAAATGATACACATATAATGTTGCACAGCATGTCTTCACCACAAGGTGATAAACACGATGGCCGTTCTGGAGAATATTTTGGAGCAGAAGGCATTCCCTCAAAGTGGTGTCTTGGCGATTAAACTAACTTTACAAGATTCCAACAGTGCCAAGACTGCATTCCTCCACTTACTGGAAAAGTCAGCTTGCCAATATTAGACCAGGGAAAGTTGTACAGCAATTGCTGGGCATTGTGAGGCTCCTGTAAACACAGGACACACAGAAAGTATATAACAATAAGTAAATAAAATTATGCAACTGCATCAATATTTATAAAATAGATTATGAGAAATTCTAGATGAAACTGCATAATTAACATTAAACCTTAAATTGATTTATACTTATCTTTATATGTACCTGATAAATATGCATGCCTTTCAAAGGAGCCGAAGTACCACTGAAGGATGCTCTTCCTTTTTGTCCTGTAATACAATAAATTATTAGCTTGAACTGTAGGATTTTGTAGGATGGACACAAAATGCTGGAACAACTCAACGGAACAGGCAGCATCTCTGGAGAGAAGGAATGGGTGACGTTTTGGGTCCAGACCATTCTTCAGACCTGAAGACTGTGTCTGAAGGCAAACATGTGGCAAATATGTTGTTGTTGCCTTTGTGTCAGGGAAGGGGGAAAGTTGCAGTTGAATAATTTGCAATTTCCATTTCATTCTTTTCCACTCTGTGCGATGTGGACTGATCGATACCGTGTCGCTCGGCTATCTTTCACTCGTGCTCGTGAGATTGATTTCAAGATGCCAAGATGATCTTCTAATGCGCCCCGGACCATCTGTCCCCGCGGCCGGGGAGGGGGGGGGGGAGTGAATGACCCCGTGTGTGGGTCGGGGTCGGGGTCGGGGTCTGGGGGTCAGGGGGGTGAATCACCCAGGTGTGGGGGTCGGGATCCGGTGGCAGTGCATCGCGGTCAATGACTCTGGGTGGGCGAAGGGACCAGACTGTCCCCAACTCTGCTCCACCCGGCCCCATGTGTGGGCACGCTGCCGACCCACAGCCCGTCATAGTGCAGCCGCACGGGGGAGAAGAGGTGGAGGGAGGCCGTGGCCGGACAGCACTGACCCCAGGGGGGGGGAGAGTGGGGGCTGTCCCGAGGGATGTGCTCCTTCGGCCGCTTACATCTTTGTGCTCGGGTTCAGAGTGCCCAGTCACCCTCTAGCCCCGGGCGGTCTTGTGTGGGAAAATGACCCCCACCCTCCCATCTCTGCCGGCCAGTGATGTGATGGTCGCGGGGGTCTGGACCAATCGCTGACAAGGCCCGCCCCCGGCAACGTCATGTCCGTTATTTGGCTTTTCGGCATTGCGTCCGTTCGGTGAGTTGGCTTCTAGGCGTTGCAGCCTTTCGGTTAGTTGGCTTTTAGGCGTCCCACCCTTTAGGTTAGTTGGCTTATAGGCATCCCACCCTTTTGGTTAGTTGGCTTTTAGGCATCCCGCCCTTTCGGTTAGTTGGCTTTTCGGCGTTGCGCCCTTTCTGTTATTTGGCTTTTCGGCTTCGTTCGCTTTCAGTTATTTGGCTTTTCGGCTTTGTTTCCGTTCGATTATTAGGCTTCCACTTCTTCGCTTCGGCTTCTCGTCCAGGTACCGTTTTTGGTGGTTTACTCTGGCAATTTTGGCAGACGCTACATTTGCTCACCAGTGACTCGATGTCACTGTCAATACCAGGCCAATACACAAAACTTCGGGCAATTGACTTCATGCATACTATGCCAGAATGTTCGGCATGAAGTTCATTCATAATTTTGTTTCTCAAAGACTCTGGTACAACCACTCTGTAACCCCACTTAATGCATCCCTGCTCGCATGATAATTCATGGCGTCGATTATGGAAAGGCTTCAGCTCTGAGTTCAGAACTGAGTTCAATCCACTATCGATTTCAGTCCAACCGTTCAATGTCTGTTCATAGACACTCTCCAGCACCGTGCCTGTCTCTGTTTCTGTTGCATCACTGGAAAGTCTTCATCTAAAACTTGCAGTGTGTAGATTAAATTCTCACTTCCCACGTCAGAGTTCTCATGGGGCAACCGGGATAATGCATCTGCAACTGCGTTGCACTTGGAGCTTCTGTACTCAACCTTGTAGACAACAGAATTGCCCAGCGCTGCATCCTTGATGCCGCTGTGGAAGGTATAGCTGACTTGGAACCAAGTATCATTAGTAGTCACTAGGGTGAATGGTCTGCCGAGAAGAAACTGATGGAATTTCTTGATTCCAAACGCGATGCCGAGTGCTTTGTTTTCTTTCTGTGCATAATTCGCTCACTCGCTGATAGGTTGCAGGATGCAAAAGCAATAGGCTTTTCCTGTCCGTCATTCATTACGTGGCTGATCACTGCACCTACACCATAGCTTGAAGCATCACAAGCACGTTTCATCTCGCGTGTCATGTCGTAGTGAATAAGTTTGTCAAGTTTTCCTTGCAGATGTCATATGCATGTTGCTGTTCCTTTCCCCACGTCCATTTCACATCTTTTTGTAGCAGATGAGGTAATGGCTTTAGCACAGTTGCTAGATCTGGAAGGAATCATGCATAGAACTGCACCATCCCAAGGAATGATCGTAGCTCTGACACATTGTTGGGTTTTGGAGCATTCATTGCTTCAACTTTCCCCTTCACAGGCGAAGTCCATTGGCGTCTACTTTGAGTCCAAGGTAGACCACCTCTGACTGCGCAAATGCACAATTACTTTGTCGCAGTTTGAAATTGTGGCAGTTCAGTCGCGTGAGAACTTGCTTGAGGATTTCCAGATGTTCTACCATGCCCTCTATCAGTAGGTCATCCTGGTCGCACACACAGTGTGCCTTGCAACATTTTGTCCATGACAGACTGGAAGATTTTCGGGGAGGATTTCACACCATTGGGCAGCGTTGTAAATGTATACAAGCCCGTATGTGTGTTGATAGTCAAGTACCGCTGACTTTCCTTGTCGACATTGAGTTGGGCGTAAGCATGAGACAAATCCAGTTTAGTGAAGACTCTTGCTCTGCTAAGTTTTGCGTACGGATCTTGCGAGTATGGTAACGGATATAGTTCGTCGTCAATGGCTTGGTTGATTGTGACTTTGTAGTCAGCGCATAGTCGTACAGTTTTGCCGACCTTGGGTACGGCCACATTTGGCGTTGCGCAGTAACTCTGGTCTGTCTTCACGAGTACTCCATCCGCTCCAACCTGTCGAGTTCCTCCTCCACTTGTTGCTTTAGTGCATATGGTACAGGTCTTGGTCGACAATACACGGGTCTCACATATTGCTTAAGACGAATGTGTGCAGAGTACCTTGTTATTCCCATGTAACTGTCGGCAAATATTTCTGCATGTTTGCTTATGACGTTTTCAAGACGTGATTTGGACAAATCGACGCTGAAAATGTTCTTCCAGTCGAACTCTATTCTACTCAGCCAATCCTTTCCAAGAAGGGTTGGTTTATTTCTGTAGCTGGCCACTATGATGGGCAGTGTTACTGACTGACCATTATGCTGAACTTTACAGTTCATTTGTACGCATGTCTCCAAAACTTCGTCCGAGTAGGTTCTCAAACAATGGTGTCTGTGGGAACTTTGTTTCGTACAGGTCTTTGCTCATGATCGAAAAATCTGCTGCCATGTCAATACACATATCGATTAACTGTTCATTAATCAATAGTTTAGTTTGAAAGTCCTTGCCTTGGCTGGTTGAAGGCTTATCAATGATGGTTGCATAAATGGTGTACAATCCAAGTTCATTCCCACCTGGGTTCACTTCCAAGTTGTGAATTCCTTTCAGGTGTTGTCGCTTGTTTCCTGCTGTTTGTTGGTTTTCTGCTTTAAGCTTGGCCCGACACACTGAGGCGATATGGCCTTTCTTCTGGCAGTTATAGCACTTGGCCATCTTCAACGGACAAAATTGGGTTGAGTGATTACCATTGCAATGATAACAACTGACTGAATTCGGCTCCCCACCATAGTTTGGTTTTGGTTTAGCACCTCTTGGTTTGGCCATAGGCACTGCCTTGTAACTGTAAACAGCCACTGCAGTCTGTGGTGGACGAACCTCGCGAGCATTATTTGATGCCATCTCAATTGTGGTAGCAATCTTGCTTGTAAGATCTGGAGTGTTCATGAATTTGGACTGAATTCGCTCATCCACTAGACTACAAACAAATCTGTCGTGTAGTGCGCGTCCGAGAAAGGTTAGTAAGATTAAATGAGAACTTACCAAGTTTGAAGTTTGATCTTTATTTTATGAGGAGTTACGTTGGTGATTACGTGAAGAAGACCCGCCAGGGCGCATGCGCGTCAATCTTCAAAGCAGCGGTATGAAATCACAGAACACAATATTTGAAGTAACATATTAAGATGAGCAACATGAGAACTACCATATGACCTTTTTTATGAGAGAGGGTTGGGCATGGCGGGCACGTAATCACCAACGTAACTCCTCATAAAATAAAGATCAAACTTCAAACTTGGTAAGTTCTCGTTTAATCTTACCATGGTGAAGACGAGCAGGGGAGGATAGAGCTCCTCCTGTTGCAGGTACTTTTAAGGTACTTTTATAGTTTTAAAGCTCCAGCTAAGTGGGAAGCTTAGCTGGAGTGAAAGTTTATTTTGTGGTGTTCTGTGTTTTTTATTACAGGCAGCACGATGATGAAGATGACCAGTGGGAGGGCAGCTGCAGGTAAAGCATAGGAGAGCCGTGGGAATGCGGTCTGTCAGTGGCTGCCTCATACCCCTGCACAGTCGCCGACCGGGAGCGGGGCGACTTCAGACTGAGTGCTAAAAAGCACCAAAGCCAACGCCTGTTGGGCGTAAGGCACGGGGAAGTCTGGGAGGCCCTTGGACTCAACTGAGTCAGGCCACAACGAGCCTGTACGGGGCTGGAGACGTTTTTTAAACGGTTCTCCCAAATGGAGCACCTCATCCAGAGGTTGCTCCAGAAACGCACACTCCGGGGAGGAGTCGTGTGGGCGGTAGGCTGCAAAACGGCCACGCTGGCAGCACCTGGTAGAGGGCTGCTTAAAGCACCCTCATGCATGAGGTGAGTGCAGAGGGTCAGCTAAGGTCTGACCCCGACTCTGACTGAGACTTGGAAATAGCGAAGAACGGCCGTTGTCAGAGGTCCATTCTCTGGCAGCACGATTCGCTGTCCAGTCAGAGTATGGAGTGCCACTGGGAGAAGAGCTGGCCTCCACGATATGGTCAGCTCAGTTCTGACCCGATTCTGATGGAGACTATGTTGAATAGCGAAGAACGGCCGTTGTCAGAGGTCCATTCTCTGGCAGCACGATTCGCTGTCCCGTCAGAGTATGGAATGCCACTGGGAAAGCGAAGACGGCCGTTGTCAGAGTTCCCATCTCTGGCAGTACGATTCGCTGTCCAGTCAGAGTCTGGAATCACCAAGAGACGGGGTAACTGCGAGTTGCTGAAGGTGCCAGCAGTGAACTGGGTGATATGGAGCCAGACGGGCGTGGGCGTGCTGTGCCCAGGAGATGAAGCTGCAGAGAATCCTGAAATTACTTGGCTCAGGAATCACAGCGTTCGCGAGAATGGTGGATGGAGGGCATGTGTCGGGGACACAGCAAGAGGTACTAGGGTCGCTTTGTAGCACCCATTTTTGAGATAAATTGTCTCAGGGAAAGTGCCATTCGGCCCACCATTAATTCCAAGATTGCAGTATTTTTCCCAGCCTAGCAACATACAGCCGGCAAACCTACTCTTCGGAGAGGACCTCGCCAAGAGTGTCAAGGACATGGACGGCGAGGCAAAGGCGGTGGGCTTGATCAAGCCACCGGCAGTCGGCAAGTTTCCAAAAGAAAGTACCCCTACAAATGAAGTGGGAACATGGTCAAACATCCACCAGGTACCAAGGAGGTAGGTGGGCCTGGTTCTCAGGTGCACATATCAAATGTGACACAATTTAAACTGGGGTACATTACATCTGTTTCTGGGATGAATGGAAGCAAATTACCTTAGCTCTGTTTATACAGAGTGTTATTCAAAGGTTTCGAATGGATTTCAATCCAAATTGTGATTTGCACATTCAGCATATTCTTGGTAGAACTATTCAGTTTTCATTAACAGAACAGATGGATGTTCAGACTGCGCTCGCAAGCTTATGTGATAAAGGTGTAATTATAAGTTTGTTCACCAACCCATCAATTTGTGTCTAATATTTTCCCAGGCCAAAAAATGATGGGGGATGTAGTATAGACATTGTAAGATGGAATTGTCACTGCCAAGCAACTGGGCAAGAGGATGCTATATGGTGACTAGAGCTTAATGATGCGCATTACTCAATGTCTGTTTATTTGAAGGATATTTGAAATTCATCTGGATGGATCAACTATGGCAACAAAATTGTTAAAACCTATAATAGGCATGCTGAAAGGCCAGGGTACAGGTGTTCATGGCTTATCTCGATGATATCTTGATTACAGGGGTATCCAAGAGAACAGCTGAAGTAACAGGTGATAGTTGTTAAATCCAATTTTCAAAGATGGCATTAGCCATCCAGAAGAATCCAAATTAACACCTGACTATTTGGGTCACAATTGATTCAATTAAGTGACTTTGCCCAGGGAAAAAAGGGTAGAGCTAATTGACAGGTGTATCAAGCTAATTGAGGCATTAAGGATGCATTCGGGTCATTATAATAGACCTATGCAATTATCAGTAAAGGCTATTTCTGATTTGCAATGGTGGCTTCACCATGTGTCCAGAAGTTATAGCAAGGTAATGCTTGACCAGCCTTCCATGATTTTGCAGATGAATGTCAGTGCACTCGGGTGAGGTGTCACGGATACAAGTTTCAGCTGTGGAGGCAGATGGACTGAGCAAGAGGCATCGTTTGTGCAGACATGGGCAATTAACTATAAAGAGGCTTATAGCTCTAACAAATGTTATCTGCATGTTCAGTTTCAGATTGACAATAATACGCAAGTGGCATATACATTAATGTGACAGATTGGCTAATCACATTTGGGCTGGTGCATGGAAAAATATATTTCAGCTATTTATCTACCAGGTAGATTCTACATAGTAGCAGACGCCAAGTCACGAAAGTTCCATGACAACATAGATTGGATGTTGAACCAGGAGGTGTTCAATAATATAGTACTTGTATATGAATGCCAGATATCGATTTGTTTTGCATCAAGGTTCAACCATCAGCAGCCGAAATAGGTTTCATGGAAACCAGACCAGGTGGCAGTTGCAATTGATACTTTGACGTTACATTGGGGTGGTATGTTTTATATATTTTCCTACCATTTTGCCTAATAGGTCGGAGTCTGCAAGAAATCAAGCAGGATGCTGCTTTGGGGGGTGCTTGTAATACCTAATTGGCCGAATCAAGCATGGTTCCCTTTGATGTTACAGTTAGGGCTCCAACCTCTTTTTGGTGGTTCCCAAGCGTAGGAATTGACTGGAGCATCCGCTAACAAGGGAAAGTCATCTGTTATGTGATTGTATTGACTTGTTAGTTTGCAGGTTGTAAGAAGGCCATACCTGAAGCAAGGACTGTCTGGGTGAACGGTGGACATGCTCACTGTAGCCTGGAGAAAGAGTACTCAAAAGGGGTATATTACTTATGTAAAAAAATGGGAGCAATATTGTGTACAAAATAATATTGACTATAGTACTGCAGGTATTGTGGATATTTTAGAGTTCCTGTTGACACTCTACGATGATGAGGGGCTCAGTTATAGCACCATTAATACAGCTTTAAGTGCTTTGTCATCGTATGGTTTTGATGGGGTCAGGAAAGATCCTATTGAGTTTCATCATATAGCTGGATTGATGAAAGGAATTTCAACTCTAAACTTCCTAAACCCAGGTATATGGCAATCTGGGATGTAAGTGTGTTCCTCAAGATTCTTCGACAGTAGGTTCCTGTCATGTCTCTGAATTTGCCAGACTAATCATGAAAGTGTTTATGCTCTTGGCATTGGTTCAGCATGGCAAGTGCAGATTTTGCAAAAACTTCTGCTGGACAGGATGGAAGTTCCTGAAGAGAATGTTATGTTATATAATTGCGTACTGCTTAAGCAGAGCAGGCCAGGTGTCACAGGTTTGTGAAAATTGTGTTTCAGCATAACCTACTGATCCATGTTTATGTGTAATGGCACATTTATTTTCATTATATTGACGCTATAAATACCTTAAGAAATGTGGAAACAGCATTGTTTATCAGTTACATGAAGCCACACAGGAGAGTGTTAGTGCAGACTATCTCAAGGTTGTTTAAAGCAAATGTTGGTTAAGGCAGGTATTAACACTGAAGTGTATATATCCTTTTTTCCACTAGTGCAGCAGCAACATCGTCGGCTTGGGCGATGGATGTTCACAGCGGCCATATTTTTATAGGTGCCGGGTGGTCAAATTAATTTTTTAAATTTTTTTTAATTTGACCATCGGCCGATCGCCGATCAGAGAAAGGCTGTTTGCAAATTCAGGATTAAGTCCTGTTTAGTTTCCCCTGGGATAGAGGAGTCACTGGTTGTTTTGATTATTCAAATCAATTGTTACTGCATGATATTCACATTTCATGTTTAACGCATTATTGATTGTTTCTCATTGAAAGTCAATCAATGCAGTGAGAAGCTGGGATTTCGATCTGCGGCATAAAATCACAGAGCTTTGAACCCTTCACGTAGTCACAAACGTGACTCCGAAGTAAAATAGTAAGATTACCCATGCCCAACCCTCTCTCATAAAAAAGGTCATATGGTAGTTCTCATGTTGCTCATCTTAATATGTTACTTCAAATATTGTGTTCTGTGATTTCATACCGCTGCTTTGAAGATTGACGCGCATGCGCCCTGGCGGGTCTTCTTCACGTAATCACCAACGTAACTCCTCATAAAATAAAGATCAAACTTCAAACTTGGTAAGTTCTCGTTTAATCTTACTATTTTACTTCGGAGTCACGTTTGTGACTACGTGAAGGGTTCAAAGCTCTGTGATTTTATGCCGCAGATCGAAATCCCAGCTTCTCACTGCATTGATTGACTTTCAATGAGAAACAATCAATAATGCGTTAAACATGAAATGTGAATATCATGCAGTAACAATTGATTTGAATAATCAAAACAACCAGTGACTCCTCTATCCCAGGGGAAACTAAACAGGACTTAATCCTGAATTTGCAAACAGCCTTTCTCTGATCGGCGATCGGCCGATGGTCAAATTAAAAAAAATTTTAAAAATTAATTTGACCACCCGGCACCTATAAAAATATGGCCGCTGTGAACATCCATCGCCCAAGCCGACGATGTTGCTGCTGCACTAGTGGAAAAAAGGATATATACACTTCAGTGTTAATACCTGCCTTAACCAACATTTGCTTTAAACAACCTTGAGATAGTCTGCACTAACACTCTCCTGTGTGGCTTCATGTAACTGATAAACAATGCTGTTTCCACATTTCTTAAGGTATTTATAGCGTCAATATAATGAAAATAAATGTGCCATTACACATAAACATGGATCAGTAGGTTATGCTGAAACACAATTTTCACAAACCTGTGACACCTGGCCTGCTCTGCTTAAGCAGTACGCAATTATATAACATAACATTCTCTTCAGGAACTTCCATCCTGTCCAGCAGAAGTTTTTGCAAAATCTGCACTTGCCATGCTGAACCAATGCCAAGAGCATAAACACTTTCATGATTAGTCTGGCAAATTCAGAGACATGACAGGAACCTACTGTCGAAGAATCTTGAGTAACACACTTACATCCCAGATTGCCATATACCTGGGTTTAGGAAGTTTAGAGTTGAAATTCCTTTCATCAATCCAGCTATATGATGAAACTCAATAGGATCTTTCCTGACCCCATCAAAACCATACGATGACAAAGCACTTAAAGCTGTATTAATGGTGCTATAACTGAGCCCCTCATCATCGTAGAGTGTCAACAGGAACTCTAAAATATCCACAATACCTGCAGTACTATAGTCAATATTATTTTGTACACAATATTGCTCCCATTTTTTTACATAAGTAATATACCCCTTTTGAGTACTCTTTCTCCAGGCTACAGTGAGCATGTCCACCGTTCACCCAGACAGTCCTTGCTTCAGGTATGGCCTTCTTACAACCTGCAAACTAACAAGTCAATACAATCACATAACAGATGACTTTCCCTTGTTAGCGGATGCTCCAGTCAATTCCTACGCTTGGGAACCACCAAAAAGAGGTTGGAGCCCTAACTGTAACATCAAAGGGAACCATGCTTGATTCGGCCAATTAGGTATTACAAGCACCCCCCAAAGCAGCATCCTGCTTGATTTCTTGCAGACTCCGACCTATTAGGCAAAATGGTAGGAAAATATATAAAACATACCACCCCAATGTAACGTCAAAGTATCAATTGCAACTGCCACCTGGTCTGGTTTCCATGAAACCTATTTCGGCTGCTGATGGTTGAACCTTGATGCAAAACAAATCGATATCTGGCATTCATATACAAGTACTATATTATTGAACACCTCCTGGTTCAACATCCAATCTATGTTGTCATGGAACTTTCGTGACTTGGCGTCTGCTACTATGTAGAATCTACCTGGTAGATAAATAGCTGAAATATATTTTTCCATGCACCAGCCCAAATGTGATTAGCCAATCTGTCACATTAATGTATATGCCACTTGCGTATTATTGTCAATCTGAAACTGAACATGCAGATAACATTTGTTAGAGCTATAAGCCTCTTTATAGTTAATTGCCCATGTCTGCACAAACGATGCCTCTTGCTCAGTCCATCTGCCTCCACAGCTGAAACTTGTATCCGTGACACCTCACCCGAGTGCACTGACATTCATCTGCAAAATCATGGAAGGCTGGTCAAGCATTACCTTGCTATAACTTCTGGACACATGGTGAAGCCACCATTGCAAATCAGAAATAGCCTTTACTGATAATTGCATAGGTCTATTATAATGACCCGAATGCATCCTTAATGCCTCAATTAGCTTGATACACCTGTCAATTAGCTCTACCCTTTTTTCCCTGGGCAAAGTCACTTAATTGAATCAATTGTGACCCAAATAGTCAGGTGTTAATTTGGATTCTTCTGGATGGCTAATGCCATCTTTGAAAATTGGATTTAACAACTATCACCTGTTACTTCAGCTGTTCTCTTGGATACCCCTGTAATCAAGATATCATCGAGATAAGCCATGAACACCTGTACCCTGGCCTTTCAGCATGCCTATTATAGGTTTTAACAATTTTGTTGCCATAGTTGATCCATCCAGATGAATTTCAAATATCCTTCAAATAAACAGACATTGAGTAATGCGCATCATTAAGCTCTAGTCACCATATAGCATCCTCTTGCCCAGTTGCTTGGCAGTGACAATTCCATCTTACAATGTCTATACTACATCCCCCATCATTTTTTGGCCTGGGAAAATATTAGACACAAATTGATGGGTTGGTGAACAAACTTATAATTACACCTTTATCACATAAGCTTGCGAGCGCAGTCTGAACATCCATCTGTTCTGTTAATGAAAACTGAATAGTTCTACCAAGAATATGCTGAATGTGCAAATCACAATTTGGATTGAAATCCATTCGAAACCTTTGAATAACACTCTGTATAAACAGAGCTAAGGTAATTTGCTTCCATTCATCCCAGAAACAGATGTAATGTACCCCAGTTTAAATTGTGTCACATTTGATATGTGCACCTGAGAACCAGGCCCACCTACCTCCTTGGTACCTGGTGGATGTTTGACCATGTTCCCACTTCATTTGTAGGGGTACTTTCTTTTGGAAACTTGCCGACTGCCGGTGGCTTGATCAAGCCCACCGCCTTTGCCTCGCCGTCCATGTCCTTGACACTCTTGGCGAGGTCCTCTCCGAAGAGTAGGTTTGCCGGCTGTATGTTGCTAGGCTGGGAAAAATACTGCAATCTTGGAATTAATGGTGGGCCGAATGGCACTTTCCCTGAGACAATTTATCTCAAAAATGGGTGCTACAAAGCGACCCTAGTACCTCTTGCTGTGTCCCCGACACATGCCCTCCATCCACCATTCTCGCGAACGCTGTGATTCCTGAGCCAAGTAATTTCAGGATTCTCTGCAGCTTCATCTCCTGGGCACAGCACGCCCACGCCCGTCTGGCTCCATATCACCCAGTTCACTGCTGGCACCTTCAGCAACTCGCAGTTACCCCGTCTCTTGGTGATTCCAGACTCTGACTGGACAGCGAATCGTACTGCCAGAGATGGGAACTCTGACAACGGCCGTCTTCGCTTTCCCAGTGGCATTCCATACTCTGACGGGACAGCGAATCGTGCTGCCAGAGAATGGACCTCTGACAACGGCCGTTCTTCGCTATTCAACATAGTCTCCATCAGAATCGGGTCAGAACTGAGCTGACCCTATCGTGGAGGCCAGCTCTTCTCCCAGTGGCACTCCATACTCTGACTGGACAGCGAATCGTGCTGCCAGAGAATGGACCTCTGACAACGGCCGTTCTTCGCTATTTCCAAGTCTCAGTCAGAGTCGGGGTCAGACCTTAGCTGACCCTCTGCACTCACCTCATGCATGAGGGTGCTTTAAGCAGCCCTCTACCAGGTGCTGCCAGCGTGGCCGTTTTGCAGCCTACCGCCCACACGACTCCTCCCCGGAGTGTGCGTTTCTGGAGCAACCTCTGGATGAGGTGCTCCATTTGGGAGAACCGTTTAAAAAACGTCTCCAGCCCCGTACAGGCTCGTTGTGGCCTGACTCAGTTGAGTCCAAGGGCCTCCCAGACTTCCCCGTGCCTTACGCCCAACAGGCGTTGGCTTTGGTGCTTTTTAGCACTCAGTCTGAAGTCGCCCCGCTCCCGGTCGGCGACTGTGCAGGGGTATGAGGCAGCCACTGACAGACCGCATTCCCACGGCTCTCCTATGCTTTACCTGCAGCTGCCCTCCCACTGGTCATCTTCATCATCGTGCTGCCTGTAATAAAAAACACAGAACACCACAAAATAAACTTTCACTCCAGCTAAGCTTCCCACTTAGCTGGAGCTTTAAAACTATAAAAGTACCTTAAAAGTACCTGCAACAGGAGGAGCTCTATCCTCCCCTGCTCGTCTTCACCATGGTGCTGCCTGTGACAAAACACAGAGCACAGCACCACAGTCAAGGAACTTATTTTACTCCAGCTAAATTTCTGACAAGTTTCAGACTTAGCTGGAGCTTTAAAACTCTTTAAAAATACCCTAAAATTACTTACATCGGGAGGAGCTCTGTCCTCCCGCTGTCTGTGCGCCAGTGCGACCGACGTAATGACGCGCATGCGCCCTGACGGGTCTTCTTCACGTAGTCACAAACGTGACTCCGAAGTAAAATCCAAAGTTACAGTGCAACGTTAATTTTTTCAAGGCAATTATGTACTCATTGATTGTCTCATTCTGCTTCTGGTTTCTAGTGCCAAATTTATAGCTTTCTGCAATTTCCAGGCTTTGGGTTGAAATGCTCCTTCAACTTCTTCATAATGTCATTGAATGGCACGTCTTTTGCCTTTATGGGCGCAAGGAGATACACGAGTCTCCTGTACACTTCAGTACCGATCTCCGTGAGCAATATCACTTTCATACATTCGCAAACGGCCATATTTGTTTCACTCACTACCTCTCCTTCACCGCTAATCTCCATTATGTTGTTTGCCGTGAAGAACATGTTCGCTCTCTCCATATAGGATCTGAACGGCTCTCTACTCTTGTCGAAAGTGCCAGGGTTTCCGATGTAGCCCGTGGACGCTGCCATCATGTCCCTCTCTTCTAAAAAAAAAAGAGAACGAGAAACGTCTGCTCAGAAACCCCAATTTCTTGTCTGTTCTGGTGTAGCAATTCACCTAAAACTTAGCTTTACAAAGGCTATACCAGCTTGAGGAACTTGACAAAAAAAAACTCAAAAATCCTATACAATCCCATCCACTTCGCCAATTTTGTTATATTCCGGACGGCAGAATGAAGAACTAAACTTACACATTGGTTGCCTGTATCACGTGTGTTTAATTACCCAGCATCCCCTGCTTATATTGAACACCAACTCATTAACATACAACATGAATATGTATTAATATGTTACAGGTGCATATGGAATATGTTGCCAGAGGAAGTGGTTGAGGCAGGTACTATAACGCTAAAAGTCATTTGGATAAATATATGAATACGAGAGGTTTAGAATGATATGGATCAAATGCGGGCAATGGGACTAGTTTAAATGGGAATCTTGGTTATCATGGATAAGTTGGGCCGAAGCCTGCTTCATTTGCAGAGGGGTATGAGAGAAATTGAGCTTTATGCGATTATTGGGTATCCTAAATTTTGGCCTAACAATGAAAGGATGGGCAATGATGAAATAGCTGAAGGTAGTTATATCTAAGAATTCCTGCAATGAATTATGGGGGCTCAGTATAAGAGCTTGGTCATTTACCACTGAACGGGGAACTTTTTCCCCCAATTACGACTATAGATTTTTGGACTTCTGTAGTTCGGTGCTCTGTTTCTTAAACAGTCTAATCAAGGCTGAGATTGATACTTTTCTGGATAGCTGATGGTGTGGGGATCTGGCAGGAAAGGTTTAGGTTTATTAGTGTCACATGTACTGAGGTACAGTGAAAAGCTTTGCCTTGAAGGCTTTACAACAGATCAGATAATACTGTACATCATGGGCGGAAATCCGGAGGGGGGGGGCACGTCCCTCCCATGTTTTGAGAGGGGGGAACAATCCCCCCCATGTTTTGTAATCCAGATTTTGAAATTCGGTGAAAAAAAATCTATTAAAATCTCCGCTTTCCACGAGACAGTGGGTTGTCACTGTTAAGCGCTTGCTAAATGTCTCTATTAACATTGTATTAACACGATGTGTCACCAATTGTGTTTTGACCAAGTATTACTGAAGGTATTCACGGAGAATTTCTAAAAGCTGTCTGATGCGGGTACAATTACCATTTGAACGAATTGAATATATTGGTGGATGGAAAAGATTTAAACGGGTATCGGATTTAAACGGGTCAGGTCATTAAGGGCTCCGGTCGAAAGGGTTTCCTAGCTGGCTTGCAGGTAAGTCCCTCATTTATGGTCACTCATATTATTTAGTATTTTTTTCCCATCTCTCTCTCCCCCTCCAAGGTTGGTTCTTCTGTTTGCCTTAATTTGCTTCAGTTTTATTTGATTAGGTGTTATTTATCATTTTGTAGCTTTTGAAAGATTCAAGCGGGTATCAGACGCTTTCTAAGGGCTGAATCAGCCCGTTCGCGGGGCCTTTCATCGCCCGGCGCGGCTTAAAATCAAACTGCTGCGTTGAGGCGATCGAACCTCCCGATGTTGAAGCCCCCACTGGCCAACTTTACGTTGCGCCAGGCGATGAAAGGCCCCGTGAACGGGCCAACGATTCGGGGTGGATGAAGCTGCTGTTGCTGGAGTTCGGAGTCGGTCACCAACCAGGTCAGCTCCCGATGTTACCGTCCACAGGGCCCACGGCCAAAGCCTCTGAAGCCTCGCGTGTGTATGTGTGTGCTTACGGCCACCAAGAAATTGTGCCCCCAAATTGTGCCCCCCCCATGATTTGATAATGATTTCCGCCTTTGTTGCACATAAATACAATCAAGTCAAACACAAGTACAATAGTTAAAGCGAAGTAGCGTATCAGCCATGATCGAATGGCAGAGTAGACTTGATGGGCCAAATGGCCTAATTCTGTTCCTATATCTTATGGTCTTTCGAGCTTCTGTAACTTTTGCTGGACCGAATAGGGAGAAAAAGGAGTGACCAAGGTGGAACAAGTCTTTAATTATTATGTTGGCGGCTTTTCTGAGGAAGCGTGATGTGTAGATGGAATCAATAGTGGGAAGTCTGGTCTGTACGATGGACTGGGTTGCATCTACAACTCTCTGCAATTTCTTGTGGTCTTGGGCAGAGCTGTTCCCAAACCAAGCTGTGATGCAAACCGACAGAATGCTTAATATGGTACAATCCGTAGATGTTGGTAAGAGTCATTGGAGATATGCTGAATTTTCTCAGTCCCTTCAGGAAATATTGAAGTGGGTGTACCTTCTTTGCTGTCACATCAATGTGGTTGGTCCATGACATCACTGGTAACATTAACACCAAGGAACTTGAAATTCTCATCATTTCCACTTCAGCACCATTGATGTTGATTGGGGCATGTGCTCCAGCAGGCTTTCTGAGTTGATAACTAGCTCTAATGTCTTGCTGGCATTGCGGGAGAGGTTATTATCCTGATACCATGTTACTAATTTCTGTATCTCCTCCTGTGCTGGATCTCATCATTATTCATTGTTGAGAATTATTGTGTATTAGGGGTTGTCTGCTATACTCACTGATTGTGGTCTATGGGTCAGAGAGTCGAAGATCCATTGGCAGGGCAGGGAACTGATTCCTAGGTCCGGGAGATTGGAGATGAGTTTGGGTGGGATAATGGTGTTAAAGGCGGAGCTATAGTCGATAAATAGGAGTCTACCGTAAGAATCCTTATTATCTAGATGTTCCAGAGATGAATTTAGGACCTAGTAGATGGCATCTGCTGTGGAGCTGTTGTGAAGATTGACAAACTGCAGTAGATCAAGGCTATCTGGAAGGCTGGAGTTAATGTGCACCATCACAAGTCTCTTGAAGCATATCATGATGGTGGATGTTAGAGTTACTGGCAGTTGTCATAAAGACATGTTACCTTACTTTCCTTTGGCACCGGAATGATAGTGATTGTCAAGAAGCACCTACGGACATCAGAAAGGCATAGTAGGAGGTTAAAGATGTCTATGACTACCTCTGCCGCTGATCCACTCAGTGTGTGGAATTCCCTGTTGGCATTCTTAATGGCTCTATAAAGGTCATTGATAGATTGCTTGTAGCACTTGGGATCATTTGACTTGAGTGCTGCAGACTTGGATTTCACCTGGGAGTGGGCCTCAGTTCATCCAGGTTTCCGGTTGGGGAATACATTTTTGTTGTCTTTGGTACAAAGTCCTCAACACCTGGTGATGAAGTCTGTGATACCAGTGGTATATGTATCTAGGTTAGTAGCAGATTCCTTGAATATGGACCAGTCCACTGACTCAAAACAGCCACAAAAGATCTCATCTGATTCGTTGGACCAGCACTGCACGACTTTCTGTACTGGATCCTTCCACTTCACTTTCTATTTAAAACCAGGGAGCAGAAGCACAGCCAAGTGATTAGATTTACCTGAATGTGATCTGGGAATGGAGTAAGCATTTTTTTGTAGCACTGTATTGTATGGGGTCTCTGTTTGAGCAGGAGACGTGCTCACTCTTCAGATTGGTCTGATTGAAGTCCCTGGCTATAATAAACAATGTGTCAGGATACTTCGGTTCACGGCTGTCGGTGACGGTGTGTGGTTCCTCAAGTGCAAGCTTAGCATCGTCACATAACAACATGTAGTTTCACTGAGTGCAGAGCAAGCTCACGGTACATAGCCACCACCAAATTCATGTGGCCTTGCCATTCAATTCACCAACAGAAAAATCAGAAAGATAGCCAAGCATGATATTGAATAGAATGATGTCCTAAAGAGATTTAATAACAAGACTTTAGACCGAGACACACGAGCAGCTGCGCAGATTGGACAAGGAATATGAACTGTCTTCAGGTTCCTTGTTACTGCTCGCTGTAAATGCTAATGGACTTCTGTACAGTTCAGCACTCGGGTAATGCCCAACATTAAAGAGCTTTTCAGCCCAGAATCAGGCCACTATTTTCCCAACTGGTCTATGCCAGTGTATGTGATCACATGTTTCATCTCACTTCCTCTTTTGACTGCTTTCAGGATAAGCTATTGTCTCATTATTGTTGATGTGGCTGTGCCCTTAAGGCATCTACAGCATTCATCTCAAATATTGTGTGGTAGAGTTTTATATTCCAGCTATGATTCACAGACATTTCTCCTGAATTCCCTTTTGATATATTAGTGAACATATTTATTGTCCCTAGTTCGGGGAAACCTTATCAAACTCCGAAGGTACACAAAAATGCTGGAGAAACTCAGTGGGTGCAGCAGCATCTATGGAGCGAAGGAGATAGGCAACGTTTCGGGCCGAAACCCTCCTTCAGTCTGATAGAGGGTGGGGGGAGGCGGGGAGAAGAAAGGAAAAAGGAGGAGGAGCCCGAGGGTTGAGGGAGAGGTAGGAAGGGGAGGAGATAACAAGGGTTAACGGAATTGTGAGAATTCAATGTTCATCCCACCAGGATGCAGACTACCCAAGCGGAATATGAGGTGCTGTTCCTCCAATTTCCGGTGTTGCTCACTCTGGCCGTGGAGGAGGCCCAGGATACGGAATGGGAGGGGGAGTTGAAGTGCTGAGCCACCGGGAAGTCAGGTTGGTTAGTGCGGACCGAGCGGAGGTGTTCGGCGAAACGATCGCCAAACCTACGCTTGGTCTCACCGATATAGATCAGCTGACATCTAGAGCAGCGGATGCAATAGATGAGGTTGGAGGAGGTGCAGGTAAACCTCTGTCACACCTGGAACGACTGCTTGGGTCCTTGAATGGAGTCGAGGGGGGAGGTAAAGCGACAAGTGTAGCATCTCTTGCGGTTGCAAGGGAAAGTGCCCAGGGAAGGGGAGGAAGGGAAGAATTGACAAGGGAATTACGGAGGGAGGCGGACAGGGGGAGAGATGGGAAGATGTGGCGAGTGGTGGGGTCACGTTGGAGGTGGCGAAACTGACGGAGGACTATTTGTTGTATGTGCCGGCTAGTGAGGTGAAAGGTGAGGACCAGGGGGACTCTGCCCTTGTTGCGTGTGGGGGGATGAGGAGAGAGAGCAGTGTTGTGCGGTATGCAGGAGACCCTGGTGCGAGCCTCATCAAACTCCGATTAGCTTCAAGGATCTTTTTGTTCCAGAGAAAAGTCACCTTGTTCAGTCTTTCCCGATTGGTGGCACCTCTCTCTTCTGCCATTATCTTTACACCCTTTGAAGTGTTTTTGATTAGAAACATTAACTCATACACTTTGATATACCACTTGATGAGCTCTTTCCAGCATGTTCTGTTTTAATTTCAGGTTTTCAGTCACTGCAGGGTTTCTTATTTTTATCATCTTTTCAAATTATTATCCAGTCTCTGGCACACCTTTTATGCTCTTTCCAACATGAGTGAATAGTTCATCAGCTCACACAGGAAGAGCGAGCAATGAGCAAGAGGATACCTGACACTGAGGCAGAATATCACTTAATTTAATATAATGCTTTTAAAAAATGTCCATACAGGTGACCAAACACTAAGACTACTTTGGGAAGCCCAGGGAGCAGACTGTTCGGTCAATATTTTTTCTCAAAGTTTGTCCAAAAGAACTGCATGCAAACACAAATAAAACATCATCCCTTCTGTTTTCTTTGGGAAATATCGCAAAATGCTGCCATGTTTAATTACTGCTGTTTTCTTTTGACCTTGTGCATTTGAAACTGAAGCATGGGAATGGAGTGAAAAAGCAGAGGCATCAGAATGTTTTTTAAAATATTTTTATTGGAAGCAATTGTGCAAAAAAAAAGTAACTTAACAATTCTACAACTCTAGCACAGCTTCAATTTTAACATTTTACAAACAGAATATTAAATTGAAAGGAGAAGAAAGAGAAGAGAAAAGAAAGAGAAAAATGAAAAGAAGAGGAGGAGATATGTCCATCAACCCACCCATGCGCCCGCTCACCCAGCCCTACAATCAGTTTTGAGTTTGTGTTCAACCATTGTATTGCTCAAGAAATTCAATAAAATTCAAAAATTGTTCTGGTTTGTCAATCAAGATAAACCTAATTCTTTCTAGATGTAGTGTATCTGTCATTTCCATAATCCACATCTTCACTGAGGGGACTGTTGTCTTTTTCCAAAATTTAAGTATAAATTTGTTTGCTGATATTAGACCGTAATCAAGAAAGCGTCTTTGAGAGACCGTAAGGTTGCTACATGCCTCTGATATTTCCAGTATTATCAATTTTGGATCTGGCTCTAGTGGAGTTTTCAGTGTTTTAGAGGTGACGCTGAATACTTCCGTCCAAAAACGTTCTATTTTTTTACACAGTACTAAACTGTGGGTTGAGGTGGCTTCTTGAGATTGACATTTGTCACAAAAAGGGGAAACAGTGGGGAAAATCTTGCTCAATTTGGTCTTTGAGTAATAAAGTGTGCAGCACTTTAAACTGTATCAGGCAGTGTCTGGCATTTAGAGAGCAATAATGTATGTATTGTCGGCTTTTGTCCCATAAATCCTTGGAGATGTGTTGACCCATCTCATCTTCCCATGAACGCCTATAAATCTCAGATGATGGAGTGTCGAATTTCTGGAGGGCATTGTAAATGTGGGATATCAACTTCTCTGTATCTGCATGTCTATTCAAACATTCATCGAGTTTGTCTGGACCTGCAGAGGAGCAATCTTGTCTATATGTTCTCACGTAGTCCCTAACTTGGAGGTATCTAAAAAAGTTATTGTTGTGCAGATCGTATTTCTCCTGCAATTGTTGAAAGGATGAGAGTCGCCTTCTGATAAAGGTCTCCCACTGTCTTGATTCCCTGGTTCTTCCATTGAACAAAAACACCATCTAGAGTAGAGGGTTTAAAAGAGGGATTATTTGCAATGGGAAGGAGGAGAGACATGTCTCTCAATTTGAGACTGGACTTCAGCTGTTTCCAAATGCTAATAGTACTATGTATTGTCGGATTATGCTCATACATTGACTTGTTCAGGGATATTGGAGACAGGACAATCGAGCCTATGCAGAAAGGCAAGCAATCTTCTCTTTCCATTTTTAGCCAGTTTGCCTGATGGCATGAATCATCCAGCCAGAAGATTATAGTTTTAATATTGGTTGCCTAATAGTAAAAGAGGAAGTTTGGTAAGGCTAGTCCTCCATCCTCCCAGATGATATTAGTGACAATGGAATCAATTTTTTTGAATAAAATTTTGGGAAGATATATCGGTATTACCTGGAATAGAGGTATAAAAGTTGCGGGAGAAAGATCATCTTTACGGCATTTAGTCTACCGAGAAGAGAAATAGGCAGTGTTTTCCAAAATTGAATATACGTATGGAGTTGAGTGATTAATGGAGGGAAATTTGTCCTGAACAGAAGGGAATATTTTCTGGTAACGTAAACTCCGAGGTATCTGAATGTTTTGGTAACGATTCTAAAGGGAAACTGTTGGAGCTGGGTGCCATCTTGTTCTTTTATTGGCATAATTTCACTTTTGTTCCAATTGATTCTGTAGCCAGAAAAGGAACCGAATTGTCCTATAGTAGTTAATAAATTTGGAATACTGATTTGGAGGTTGGTAACATATAGAATTACATCGTCTGCATATAGGGAAATTTTGTTAATGGTATGTTTAGTATTGTATCCATATATGCCTGGATGGCCCCCAATACTCTCGGCAAGAGGTTCTATGGCTAATGCAAATAGCATCGGGGAGAGAGCGCATCCTTGTCTATTGCCCCTGAATAAGTGAAATTTAGGTGAGAGGATTTGATTTGTTAGTATTCTGGCTGTTGGATTAATATATAGAAGCTTCACCCATAAAGTGAAGTTTTCGCCCAATTGGAATTTTTCCAACACTGTGAAAAGATAAGGCCATTCCACTTGGTTGAAAGCCTTTTCGGCGTCCAGTGAGATAATTGTTAGGTTTTTGTTTGGTATTCTCTGCGAATAAATTATATTAAACAGGCATCTCAAATTATAAAATGAGTGCCGTTTAGGTATGAACCTGGTTTGATCTGGGTGTACTAATTTGCCAATGACTAGGCTGAGTCTACGAGCCAAAGTCTTGGCTAGGATCTTCTGGTCAGTATTTAAGAGGGCAATTGCTCTGTAGGATCCTGGCTCTTCAAGGTTTTTTAATCTTTTTGGGGAATTAGCGTAATAATTGATTCCGCTAGAGTCTGTGGTAAAGTCTGCTCTTTGAATGCTTGAGTGCATAGGCTTTGTAGATGTGGGGAAATTATGTCGTTGAATTTTTTATAAAATTCGTTATTGAGCCCGTCTGGGCCAGGAGTTTTTCCATTTTTCAGGGATTTAATGGTCTCTGAAATGTCCTTTATTGTTATCTCTGCACCTAGTTCCTCACGTTCTGTCTCTGGGAGGTCTCTGACTCTGGAAGGTTGCACTTATCAAGAAAGCTCTTCATCTTCACTGAATCGGCTGATGTTTGTGACGAGTTTGATAAAATTGTAGAAATCTTTCATTGATATCTTTGGAGAGTGAGAGCAGTTCGCCTTTTTCTGATCTGATTTTATGTATGGTGCGGTCATTCTCTAATTTATGGAGTTGTCGTGTAAAAGTTTATGTGGTTTATCGCCGAATTCAACGTTTTTTTGTTTAGTATATTGAAATGCCCTACTAATTCTTGCCGAGAGTATCTGGTTTAATTTGAATTTGAGTGCAGCTATCTTATTGTGTTTTATTGTGGATGGGTCAGCCGCATTTTCTAAGTCTACTTGTTTTATTTGTTTTTCTAACTCCAATTGTTGTGCCCTATTTCGCTTGTTTTGAGAGGCTTGATATGAAATGATGCAGCCTCTAAGGTAGGCTTTAAAAGTTTCCCAAAGCAAAGAAGGAGAGATACCAGGAGTGTCGTTTATCTCAAAAGACATTTTTATCTGTACCTTCAGGTAGTCACAACAGCTAGCCTCTGCATGTATTTGTGGGTTAAATCTCCAGCAGTGCTGCCTATTTGCCATTCCTTCCAGTTTTACAGAGAATGTAAGAGGGCAATGATCCGAAATGATGATATTGTGATATTTTGGGTTGTAGGTATATGGCAGAAGTTTGGAATCATCTAGGAAATAGTCTATTCTTGGGTATATACTTTATGGACACCTGAGTAGAAGGAATATTCTCTTCCTGAAGGATTGGCAATCCTCCATACGTCCCTTATATTTGTATTATTTATATAAGTGTTCAGATGTTCACTAGACTTGGATGTAATTTTTCTTTGAAATGAAGATATATCCAGGTATTGGTCTAATACACAATTTAGGTCCCCCCAGATTATCAAATTGGACTGGGACGCGTCTGGTATTAAATTGAGTATTTTATTGAAAAATTGGGGGTTATCAAAATTTGGAGCATATATGTTTACCAACGTCAATGAGGTTGGGTACAGCTCACCGGATACTATGGTGTACCTACCTTCCTTGTCAGCTATTGTGGATTTATGTTTAAACGGAATACCTTTGCGGATTAGGATTGCAGTTCCCCTAGCTTTAGAAGAAAATGTGGAGTGATACAACTGTCCAATCCACCTACCTCTCAGCCTGTTATTTGCTTCGTTCTTGAGGTGAGTCTCCTGAAGGAATATTATATCAGTGTTAAGAGATTTTAAGTGGGCTTGTATTTTACCCCTTTTTATTGGTTCATTTACGCCCCTAACATTCCAACTACAGAACGTGATTCCTTCCCCCCCCCCATTTTACTGGATACATCATCTTGCATATAAAAAATTATATGATCTCTGCTGAATTAAATGGTTCAACACAATGATTAAAATATTTCTTTCGGGTGTAGGCTGAGTGAGCCCCTCGCGCTTTACCCCTACCCCCCCCCCCCATATCTCCAAAGGTGTACTTTAGAACAAGATATTAAGATATATATTACAAAGTTAGGAAAAAAGAAAAGAGAAACAAAAGAAAAAACAACATATGAGAATGTTGCTAACGAGTACCACACATCGGTGATTGAATTTGAGTAAACTTCCTTACAATATATTGTAAATGTGGGATATTAAGATAGTCCCACACCTTTAACGTGTTAGAAAAACTAAACAGAACAAAACGTGAGGATTTTATTTCTTTTTAAGGGGCTCAGCATTCCCATCCAGTTAGGGATCTATACAAAGGTATGAATAAGTAGCTGAGCAATGGTTTTAACTGACATACATCGCATAGTGGTTAACTTTCAATCGATACTATTTTGACACATTACCCAATCGCGAGTCTGTAACAGCTTGTATCTTATACACTCTATGGACAGGTACTTATCCCCTGTCGGCTCTGGCAATGTCTTGGGCAAACTGTAATGCTTTGTTTGGATCGGTAAAGAAAGATTCAACATCTTTATAAGTAACACGGAGCTTGGCAGAGTATAATAGTATAAAAATCGAATTCCTGGTAAGTCCCTCATAATGACTCTTGACTTAGAAAAAAGAGCTCTTTGCCTGACTTCGGATGGAAAGTCTCTGAAGATTCGTAACTGTTGGCCTTGGAATGTTAAATTCCTGTCCTTGGCCACTTTACGCAGGATTTCCTCCAGAACATGGCAATGATGCACCCGCAGGATCAGGTGTCTCGGTGGGGCATTGTCGTCCGGCCAGGTTCTCAGAGCTTTGTGCACCCGGTCAAGTACGGGTTTTTCTTCCAAGGCGAGTACGTCCTTAAGTAGTTGAGCCGTAAATTCGCCGACGTTTTGACCATGTTCCTTGCCTTCTTTTACTCCGACAATCCTTAAGTTCTGACGCTTGGAGCGCCCCTCCAGATCTGGACATTTTTCTGTTACTTTGGATAACAAACCGGAGATGCGTTCCACTTCGGCTTTCAGTTTATCTGTAACCTCGGAGTTTGTTGCTGCTGCTATTTCCAGCTCCCGGATAGTGAGGTAGCCAGAATAGATTCCAGCTTGTGGCTGATGTCGGTTTCTAGCCTTTGAATTTCCCCTTTCAGGTTGGTATTTACCTCCTCAATACGAGTCTATCTTGTCACAGATCTCTTGCTTCACTATCGAAAGTTCCAGGCGTAGAAGCGCTCCAATGTCTTGCAGGGCCGGCGTTTGAATTGCCGTTTCTTCTCAGGACTGCTCTTCAGGCGAGGTCGAGGCTTCACCACGGCCTTCCTCCTTGGTTTTCTTCGGCCATTTGGGTGACATGTTGGGGAATTACGGTAGTCACGGGAGTCGCGTAATTATGACGTCTGCTTACTGGTCTGCTTAGCCTCTACCGGTGAGTATGTTTAACGATCCGTTTCATCACGGTGCGGAGGTGTTGCACACACGTTCTAACCCTCCATAGCGCCACCGGAAATCGAGGCATCAGACTGTAACACAGTTAAATCTAATCCAGACCTTGTGACAGTTGCAGACTTGTGCTGAACCATACATAACATCTAGACTGCTGCCCTGGAAGAATCATAATGGACTAATATGTGTATCAAAGTCAAGGAAAAAACAAATGTTTCCATTCTTCTCCACTTTAATCTCTCACAAGTCAAGACAGTGAAATACAACCTACACTTTTCTTCATATGTTTGTTGTATTACTTTTAATTATAGGTATATGCCAGCAGTGGAGGAATGTGAGGTGTTGCATTTTGGGAAGTCTAACAAGGGTATGGCCTAGACAGTGAATGCCAGGCTTCTGAGGAGTGTTATGGAGCAGAGGGATCTAGGAGTGCAGGTGCATAGTTCCTTAAAAGTTGCATCACAGGTAGATCGGGTGGTCAAAAAGGTATTCAGCACATTGCCCTTCATCAGTCAGAGTATTGAGTATAGAAGTTGAGAGGTCGTGTTACAGTTGTGTAAGACATTGGTGAGGGAACATAATAAACATATAATACAACAATTTCCATTTAAAATAGTAAATGAAAAATTTAAATACCTAGGCATTTATGTTACTAAGACATATACATCATTATTTAAAGCAAACTTTCCCCCATTACTGAATAAACTACATAAGAGTATTCAGTATTGGATAAACACTTCCTATCTCAATGGTTGGCAAAATTAATTGCATAAAAATGATTTTCTTACCGCAAATATTATACCTTTTTCAAACAATTCCGATATACTTGTCAAAAAACTTTTAAAAAAAGTTAGATTCCATTGTCAGTGACTTTATCTGGGATTATAAGAATCATAGGATAAGCAAAAAACATCTGTGCAAATCAAAAATAAATGGAGGTTTGGTTTTACCAAACTTTTTGTTTTATTTTTGGGCAGTTAACATTAAAAATATGAATTTTTGGTTGGAAGAAATAGATCAACAACCAGATTGGTTAAAAATGGAAAAGGAAGATTGCTCACCTTTTGAAATCGGCTCGATACTATTTGCTACTTCTAAATTAAATTTAAAAATTTATAGGGAAAATCCTATAATATATAGTACTATGCGAATTTGGAAACAATTAAAAAAGACATTAAAACTAGATAATTTATCACTTTTTCTTCCAATTGCGAATAACCCTTTGTTTAAGACCTCATGGTTGGACAAAGGTTTCACACAATGGAAAAACTATGGAATTAAAAAGATGGGACAATTTTTTCAGATATCTTCAACTTAGAGATTACGTAAAAGCAAATATTCGAAATTTTAGAATTAGAAATTCAGAAATTCTTGACGACTGTTGGAATAAACATCCTAATACAGAAAAACTAATATCTTATATATATAATATTTTATTAGACAGTGATATTCCATTGACGGACTTACACAGACAAACTTGGGAAAAAGAACTAAATCAAATAATAACGAGATACTTGGGAAGAAAGTTTACAACACATACATCAATGTTCATTAAATGCCAGACATTCTCTAATACAATTCAAAGTAATACATAGGTTACATTATTCTAAAACAAAATTAAATAAAATCTTCCCACATATCTCACCAATATGTGATAAATGTCAACATTTAGAAGCTAACTTATCTCATATGTTTGCAAATTGCATAAAAATTAAAAATTTCTGGGTAAATATTTTCACAATAATATCTAAAGTGACTAGCATTCAATTGGACCCGGATCCAAAATTAATAATACTTGGAACATTAGAACTAAATCAAACATTTACATCAACTCAAAGAAACTTTATTGATTATAGTATAATAACTGGGAAAAAATTAATTCTAAAATTTTGGAAAGGCCCTATAACCCCCACAATTAAAATGTGGATTATAGAAATGACGGAGACCTTACACTTGGAAATAATTAGACTTGTCCTGTTGGACAAACAGGAACTATTCGTCGGAACATGGTCTCCCTTTATTGACTATTTAAAGGGTCAGAATGGTTCAGCACGAGAACCTGACTAACACCCGTGCCAAGGAATAGATGAAATGTTATACTCTGAAATGTACGAATATATCTCGAATGAAGTTTTTTATCGTAGTAAATTATTCCATTCTTCTTTATTATCTTTCTTTTTTTTTTGTTTTGTTTTGTTTCTTCTCTTTTTTCTCTTTCTTTCCTTATTTCATCTATCTTTTTAGTTCTATTTAGTTTTTTTTTAAAGAAAAAAGTATTGGAGACATTGTAATAATAATGGACGATATTAGTAATTTAAAAATGTAAGACTGGTATCGATTTTAATATATGTATTTACCTCCAATAAAAAATAATTTCAAAAATGTGAGGCCACATTTAAAGTATTGTGTTCAGTTCTGGTCACCATGTTATAGGAAAAATGTCAAGCTGGAAAAGGTGCAGAGAAGATTTATGAGGATGTTGCCAGCACTCAATGGCCTGAGCTATAGGGAGAAGTTGAGCAGGTTGGGACTTTATTCATTGGAGTGCATGAATATGAGAGATGATCTTATAAAGGTGTTCAAAATCATAGAATAGACCGGGTAAATGTACAGTCTTTTACCCAGAATCGAGCACCAGAGGACATATGTTTAAGGTGAGGAGGGAAAGATTTAATAGGAGCCTGAGAGGGAATTACTTTACGCTAAGGGTGGTGGGTACATGGAATGAGCTGCCGGAGTAAGTAGTTGAGGCAGGTACTATCATAACATTTAAGAGATATATGGACAGGTACATGGAAAGGATAGGTTTAAGGGGTTATGCATCAAGCGCACAAAGGTGGGACTAGTGTGGATGGGATGTTGGTTGCATGGACAAGTTGGGCCGAAGTGCCTGTTTCCACGGTGTATGATTCTATAACCGTATGGAAGTTTCAGGCACGTCTGTTTGGCTTAGATTAGATTGGGCCAGCATGTGCCAGGACCAAATAACACTTAGAAACATCTCTAGTATCTGGGAGGCTCCGCTTGGATCCTGGTGTTGATGCAGGAATTTTAGTTCAATTGAAGATATAATCAAGAAAGGTCAGCGGCATTTAGAGTAAGAGGCTAGGAATATCAACCGAAAGATGTGAGCTGAAAACTCACCAGGGTAGCCATGAAATTTAGATGTTGTTAATGATCTGGAATTTTAAATGATGTTATAATGATGAACTAACCAGCAGATTGTAAAAGCTCAGCTGGTTTACTATCTACCATCCTTCCCCTTGTGTGACTACAGAACTGCAGTAATGTGGTGGACTGCTGACTGCCCTTTGACATAGCAGCTGTTCATCTGCATCTTCAATGGCAAGTATATCATATTTAAACAAATAATCCCAAACTGTGTACAATACTCCAGCTGTGGTCTCACCAAGGTCATGATCAATTGCAATGACACTTCTTTGCTCCTGCATTCACATTCTCTGGTAACAAAGGCTAACATACCATTTGCATTTCTACTGGCTTATTTCACCTGCATGTAGACTTTCAGTAACTTTCATTAACTTTCACACACATAGACCTAGGTCACTGATCATCAGCATTACCCAATCTCTTGCCCTTTAAAAAAAAAATGTGCATCCTGGTTTTATGCCTTTAGGGTGGTGGATATTTTTTCCACATTATATTAGATCTGCCACGTTCTTGTACCTCACTCCACGTCCAGATCTGTTCAAAGCTTCATCCATCCTCTTCCCTACTCATAACACCACCTAGTTTGTATCACCATCAGAATCATTGAAATAGGTTGTTAGTAGCTGGGGCCTGAGCACTGATTCTGGCACCACTGCACTAATCATGGCCTGGCGACCCGAGAGGAATCTAGTTATTGCTGCAGGAGCTCCTCAGGGCAGTGTGCTGCAACTGACCATTAATGGCCTTCCCCCACTCCCAATAAGAATGTGAATCTTTGATGAATAATGTTGAATTCTATTTGTAAATCATCAACAAATGCAGCAGTCTGTGCCTGCATGTAATGCGATTGCATTAGCACCACACAAGGGCGAGGTATTCACTGTGCCTGATGGGAAAGTCTGACCATGTACCATTGCCATTTCCCTCACCATCAATATCTGGTGGGGCATGCAGGGGATATCAATTAGAAGAAGGGGATATCAATTAACCACAAGCTTAACTGATCCGGCCACATAAAATCTGCAGCCATAAGAGCAGGCCAGAGGCTGGGTTTCTTGTGGCAAATAACTCTACTTCTGATATTTCCCCGCCCCCAAATCTTTTCTCTATCTGCAAGACACGTCAGGAGTGCATCGGAATACTCTCCATCTTCCTGGATGGGAGCAGCTCCAAAAACTCTCAGAGTTAAACACCATCACCACCTGCCCTGAACATTCATTTCATCCATCTATACGCCATGGTGTTACTGTAAAACATCTGCAAATCTCGCTCAGGATCCCCTGTTAGAACTGCCAAACCCACAACTTCTATGGTAAGATGGACAAAGGCTTCAGGATCTTTTGGACCCTACATCAACAGATTCCTTTCTGAGCAGTGTGTACATTTGACTCGGGAATTTATATCAATATTTCTTAATTATTGTTGGGTCTAAGGCCTGGCAAAAACCTCACCGATGGCACTGAGGGGGGGGGGGGGAACTTCCACTAGATAGCTCGCACCACCTTCTTATGGGCCTTTTCAAGGCCACCTCAAGGGCAATTAAGGACACTAAATGCCAATGTGCGTTTCTGTGAAAGGAATGAAAAAGCAAAAACCTCAATTTATGTGGAAATTGGAGCAATGGATCAAGATTGACAACATTGTACTGTGCAGATAACAGCAAACCCGCTGAGTTTCTCCAGCACTTTTGTCTACCTTCGATTTTCCAGCATCTGCAGTTTCTTCTTAAGCAAACAAATCAAGATTTGCTTAAGATTTGGGTTTATAGTAAAACAAATAAATGAAATTCACTATACCAAAAATGTGGACTGTTTCAACTGCTCACATTATCACAGTCCGTTTTTAATAGGTTGAATAAACTTTTGCAGTGTATGTACTTGCTAGGGATGATCTGTGTCATTAGACCATTTGAGTCAAAATACCTTTTTCAGTTTGACTGTTTTTGCAGGTTTTGTGTTTGCAGGCTCTGACCACTAGATGGTGCCATCTTTCAGTTCTGGCTTCTGCTCAGAATTGGTTGCCAAGCTTTAAGTGAGAATAGGTGAAGTGGATGAAATTGTTTTGTGAGCCAGCAGAAAACTCAATGGGCCAAATGTCCTCCTCCTGTTTCATAAGGAAATAAATATGAAATGTACTTGTCACCTTACACAGGACCAATTTAGCAAAACATAAAATGCTGGAGGAATTCAGCAGTCAAGCAGCTTCTGTGGAAGGAATGGATCAATTGATCACCAGTGAGTGCATCAATGGACCATTATGGGCATCATTACTTTTTGCATATCTTTCATAAATTTGTTCTATATCACCGTCTATATCTCTTGTTTTCCTTTCCCCTGATTTTCCGACTGAAGAAGGGTCTGATTCCGAAACACCACCTATTCCTTTTCTTCAGAGGTGCTGCCAGACCCACTGAGTTACTCCAGCTTTTTGTATCTATCTTCAGTTTTGTAGATCAAACAGTATTGCTGATTTGATCCGTGTCTGTCATTGTCCTGGAGGAATAAGCAACAGGCTGCTCATCCTGCAGACATGCTGCACCGAGGCCATACTGGGATGCATCAAAGGTCAAAGTAACAGGTTTATTGACATTGTAATAAGCCAGAGTAGGTGGGCATGACATCTCATGTTTTAGAGTGTCAAAAGCATGTTGTTGCTGTTCATGCCATGTCCAGGCAGTGTCCTTGTGAATAAGTTGCCTCCAGGGAGCCGAGATCTCGGCGAAGTTGGGAACGAATTTTCCGAGGTAATTAACCATGCCCAGAAATCTCAGCATGCCTGCAACATCAGTGGTTGTGGACATTTCGCTAACAGCCACAGTCTTAGAAGGACCCGCCTTGAGACCATCAGCCGTGAAAATATGCCCCACGTAGCTCACCTGGTTAACAAGGAACCAACACTTTTGGGGATTCAGTTTTAAGTTCACTTCCCTGGCACGCTCGAGTACCTTCACATTTGGTTCGCCGGCTCAGCAATTCATGTCCAGACAGACCAGGGCTACTCTTCCAGTCTCGAAGCAGCTACTCCAGCCACAAGTCTGCGAGCCCGAGGTGGTTCGGGCATGTCTGCAGCGTAAAAAACTGACACAGGAGACGTACTACGACCGTTCTAGTTGTCCTCTCCAACCATTGTCGGGGGGCCAGGTGGTCTGTCTCCAAACCCAGACGGGGTATGACCGTATGGGCACGGTCAAGGAGATGTGTCCAGAACCAAGGTCTTATTTGATTCAATCTGGCGGAGGTCTATACAGACGAAACCGACAACATTTACTGCTAGTAAATGAGCCGGTGCCATTGAGGCAGGTTCAGTATGATTATGCAGATGACCCAGATGATGTGTTATGGACACGGAGATGAGGTATGCTCAGATCGAGACGGGATTACTGGCAGTGGTCTTTGCATGTGTCAAATTCAACGATTACATTTTTGGCAAGGCTCTTACCATAGAGACCGACCACCGACCTTTGGTTACTATTTTAAACAAACCTATACATGCTGCTCCGGCGCGGCTGCAAACAATGATGCTGCAGCTCCAGAAGTATGATACCTCTCTCACTTACAAGCAGGTTAAGCACATGTATCTGGCTGACACATTATCCCGTGCTCCCAGGAGGTTGAGCATCCAGCACACATCAGAAATAGACACTTTTGACGTCATGGCAATTGATTTCACTCATCCTTCACATCTGGATACTTTGGTGGTTCCTATGGCGAAGATGCCACCCTGCAGATGCTCATCTCGGTCATCAATCACGGATGGCCTGGTAATCAGCATTCGCTTCCGCTTGCTGTTCAGCCTTACTTTTCTGTCCGAGACGCACTGGCCATTGAAGGTGGGGTATAAAAAAGGGCCATAAGGCAGTGATCCTGGCTTCACTCCAACAGAAGTACTTTGACACCGTACACGGAGGTCATCCTGGTTCTGAATCTACGGTGCAACGAACAAAGAGCATGATTTGCTGGCCTGCCATGCCAGATTATATATGCCAGAGGGTGCAGTCCTGCGCTGTGTGCAACAGCATGGCTCCACATCAACAGAAAGAGCCCCTTTTGCAGCACCCGGTTCCTGACTTGCCGTGGTCTATGGTGGCTACTGACATTTTCGACTGGCGTGGCAACCAATACTTGGTCCTGGTTGACTCTTACTCCGGGTGGTTTGAGATCGATCTGCTCCCCACAGCTTCAGCTGAGGCGGTCGTCAAGAAACTTGCAAGGCATTTCTTGGTTCATGGGGTACCTCAAACCCTCATGTCTGACAATGATGGCCAATTCACAAGTCAATGTTTCAAGGGCTTTGCATTGGAATGGGATTTTAGGCACATCACCAGCAGTCCGGAGTACCCCCAGTCGCACGGGCTGGCTGAGCGAGCTGTCCGCAATGCAAAGGAGCTCATGGAGAAGTCCAGCAGGGCTGGGTCTGATGTGTTTTTGGATCTTCTCAATCTCCGCAACATTCCACGTGATCCCACTTCTGACACCATGTGCAAAGTACTTATGATACACAGTTATTATATATCATAACAAGAACTTTAATTTGTATAGATACCCTTGAGATGAGTACTGTAGGCTCTGAATCGTAAGTTAAAACTAAAAAAGCATCATGGCTGCCCTCATGCCACAAGGTGGCGGTGGTGTGGAAAACCTGACATGAATTATGGATCAGGTCATCAGCAGCAAAACCAGACACGGATCAAATCAGCAATACTCTCTGATCTACGGGTTTAAACCAGCATCTGCAGTTCCTCCCTACACAGTGCATCAATTTAGTTTAGTTTAGTTTAAAGCTACAACATGGAAACTGGGCCTACGGCCCACTGAGTCCATGCTGACCGTTGATCACCCGTTCGCACTAGTTTGATATCATCCCACTTTCCCATCCACTCCCTACACACTAGCAGCAATTTACAGAGGCCATTTAACCTACCAATCTGCACATCTTTGGGATGTGGGAGGAAACTGGAGCACTGAGTGGAAACCCACACGGTCACAGGGAGAACATGCAAACTCCACACAGACAGAATCCGGGGTCAGGATCAATTCCGGGTTTTTGGTGCTGTGAGTTGGTGGCTCTACCAGCTGTGGCACCGTGCTGCCCATATTGTATTTATAAAGTGTCTTTAATGTAGAATAAGATTCCAAAATGTTTCTGAAGTGCCATAGGCAAAGCAGTTTGTAAATCAAATTAAGGGAAACTATGAAATCTGAAAAGTTAATGAAGATTCTTGATCTGCCATGGTGATACGAGGAAGTCAGAGTCTGCGCCTAGTGTAGTGATTGACTTACCTACCAACTCTTCCAGCTCTTCCACTTCCTACTATGCACAAGTCATAGGTTTGAAAGAATTATCTGCACTTCTCTGAATGTGTACAACAACAGCAAAGTTCAAGAAACTTGTTTTATTAAATTTTTATTGGCATTTCCTCAGGAATCGAGGCTGACTTGCTTCCACCCTCGTCTTGTGGGTATCAGGTGACTGATGAGGCCAATGTGTCTTCCACAGATTGGGAAGGAGGTGCCTGATGGGGTGGGCAACAGGAAACATGGTGAGTGTGTAGGAAGGAACTGCAGATGCTGATTTAAATCAAGAATAGACATAGAATGCTGGAGAACTCAGTGGGACAGGCAGCATCTCTGGAGAGAAGGAATGGGTGATGTTTCGGGTCGAGACCCTTCCTTAGACTGATGTCAGGGGAGTGGGCAGTACATAGATTAGGAAGTGTATAGATAAGGAAGTGTAAGGCGTGAAAACAGGACAAAGGGAATGCGAATCAAGGAAAATGTAGAATAGATCATTGTTGGTTGGGAGAATGTAACAGGAAACAGAGATAAAATGTAGTCAGAGACAATAAGACTGGTCGGAGAACTGGAGGGGATGGAGAGAGAGGGAAAGCAAGGGTTACTTGAAGTTAGAGAAGTCAAAGTTCATACCGCTGGGGTGTAAGCTGCCCAAGCGAAATATGAGGTGCTGTATCTCCAATTTGCGCTAGGCCTCACTCTGACAATGGAGGAGGCCCAGGACAGGTCAGTGTGGGACTGAGAAGAGGAGATAAAGTGTTGAGCAACCAGGAGATCAGGTAGGTTTAGGTAGATTGAGTGGAGGTGTTCAGCAAAACGATCGCCGAGCCTGCGCTTGGTCTTGCCAATATACAGGAGTCCACACCTGGATCAGCGGATATAGTAGATAAGTTTGGAGGAGGTGCAAGTGAACCTCTGCCTCACCTGAAAAGACTGTCGGGATCCTTGGACGAAGTCGAGGAGGGAGGTATGGGGACAGGTGTTGCATCTCCAGCTGTTGCAGGGGAAAGCACCTGGGGAGGGGGTAGTTTGGGTGGGATAGGATGAGTTGACCAGGGAGTTGTGGAGGGAGCTGTCTCTGCAGAAAGCGGAAAGCAGTGGAGATGGGAAGATGTGGCTAGTAGTGGGATCCCATTGGTGGTGGCGAAAATGTCAGAGGATTATGTGCTGTATGGGCTGATGGGGTGGAAGGTGAGGAAAAGGGGGACTCTGTTCCTGTTGTGAATGGGGGAAGGGGGAGCAAGAGTGGTGGTGTTTGATATTGAAGAGACCCTAATGAGGGAGTCTATAATGGAAGAGAGGAACCCCCGTTCCATAAAGAATGAGGACATCTCCGATGACATGGTATGGCCCACCTCATCTTGGGCGCAGGTGCGGCGTAGACGGAGGAATTGGGAGTAGGGGATAGAGTCTTTACAGGAAGCAGGGTGGGAAGAAGTGTAGTCTAGATAGCTATGGGAGTCAGTGGGTTTATAATAGATGTCAGTTGACGGTTTGTGTAGGAAGGAACTGCAGATGCTGGTTTAAACCGAAGATAGACACCAAATGCTGGAGTAACTCAGCAGGGCAGGCAGCATCTCTGGAGAGAAGGAATGGATCATGTTTCGGGTCGAGAAGGGTCTCGACCTGAAACGTCACCCATTCCTTCTCTCCAAAGATGCTGCCTGTCCTGCTGAGTTACTCCCGCTTTTTGTGTCTATCTTCAGTTGAAAGTTTGGCTCCTGTGATGTAGACGGTGAGATCAAGAAGCATGGTGAAATGGTCATACTGCCATTTACTCTGGGCTTCTCTGGTCCATCCCAAATTTTCCTTTTCCATTTTGAGGACACATAAGCCAGAGTTTATATCTGTTGTTATATCTGGTGGTACCAAACTTGTGGTTGAGGTCTCACCAAGAGATGAAACAGAAGCTGGAATGTTTATTAATCACCGGCTCACATTGTATGACTCGAGGACCTGAATACCACAGTCTGGAATTCACTGCCTTACATGGTGGCTCAACTTGTCAAAAGGGAGTTACTTCTGTATTTGAAGGCAAACTGTTTGCATGCAAAGACCACATTGGACAAGCGAGTTGCTCCTTCAAAGTATTAGCAGAGCTGTAATGTGCCAAATTGCCTCATTCTACGCCCTTCGAAACTTTTAATATTTTCATACTATCATAGATACACATACACAGCCATCGTGCAAATTTTACGTTAATATGTGTAGCAGAAATCCTCAATGATGTAACACAGTTGTACATAAAAGCATGTGAAGTCTGTCAAGTAAGCAACAGTTTTCAGCGCATTCTCCAAGATAAAGGATAATAATGAGGAGATCTACTTGTGAGACAATACTGCAGCAAAATAACGGAACATGCTTTGTTTTAATTATTAGCTGCTTTAATTGCAGGACATGTCGTGTGAAATGGGCGATGCTTAGATTGGCATGTTGTTGACATTAATTTTGTGTGTGGTTCACACTGCAGCCATGGTGTGATGGTAATAGAGTGTAGGGTGGAGGAATGGGTAGCAATCAAACGGGCCAGCATGTCCTGGTGGTGCTGAGTTTAGTGTTGTTGGCGCTGCACTTATCCAGGCTATTCAAGAATGTTCCCTAGGGGCTGCAGTGCTCATACTGGTGATTAGTTTTAAAGAGACGATAGATTGCCGAGGGCTGCTTGGTTTAATGTTGTTTTAATTTCTCCACCTGTTCCTCTGCTGTGCATTGTTAAATCCCAGAACGGTGATAAAAATAGATTATTGAAAAAAATCTCTTCTGTTTGATGCTACATATGCTTTACAAATGCCATAAATGTTCATATTGAGATTGTGCACTCCATAAAAGTCAAGGGAAAGCTGTAGGGATTAATCCTTGTCTCTCAGTCTGCGCTGTGCTGGCTGAGACCAGGGCCATAAGTTTTACCATCTCTTTAAACCCCCCCGCCTGGTGTCTAGTGTCCAGTCCTCTCCCTCTGGTATGTGTTTGTGCTGGGAACGTCAGGTGAGGACATGTTTGGCTGTGATGCCTGATGTGGGAGAAGAGCCTGCAACACAGCGTCCAGCTTTAATTGAAGTAAACGTGTGATAGTAGTTTGGCCTTAAGATGTTGCAGATTGGAAGGAAATTTAAACAAAGAACAATATCTGAACTGGGATTTATATGTCTGCAGTGAGTTTAAAGTGGTTATAGAGGAGAGATTTAGAATGAGGACATGAAAGAGAGCTGCAGCTTGCACCCATGCAGAAGCCTGGTCAGATCATCTCAGACCCCTAGGAGCAGTTTGGTCCACACACAGGAAGGGTTCGCTATCACTGGAGGGAGGGCAGGGTATACTTACTAGAATTATACTTAAGAAACAACAGGCTTGTCAGCCACCAGTCTGTCCTGTCCTGTAAGATCATGGCCTCAGCACCACTATCATATTCTGTCCCTACACCCAGTGATGGCTCTGTGTAGTTTAAATCTCAATGATTCAATGATACTTTATTGTCACATGTACCTAGGTACAGTGAATGCTTTGTTTTGCATACAACCTGATAAAATCATATAGCAGACCTCACTTAGGCAGAACATGTGTTGCCATGTTTCTGGCACCGACAAAGTTACAAAGGTTCACCGAACAGTCCTATCTCTCAGCAGCCCCACCCTGCTGCATCCACCGTTCGTTCTCAGTGGTCCACTGTCGGGTAGCTCTTGGTGGCCCTCCACGCTCTCAATGGTCCTCCTTGCTCTCAACGGTCCACCTACGCTTTCAAGAGTCAAGAATGTTTAATTGTCATATACACCAGGACCGTAACAATGAAATTCGGGAACAAAAAACAAATTGCTGAATCAGGCAGCGTCTGTGGAGGGAAATGGGCAGATGATGTCTCAGACTCGACCTGAAATATCACCTGTCCATTGCCTCCACCAATGCCAGATCGGATGAGTTCTCCAGCACTTTTCTTTATGTTTGCTCAAGATTCTAGCATCTGTAGTTTCTTCTGTCTACTGTAAAATTCTTACTTGCTGCAGCTACAGGCACATTTTCTGTCTACTGTGAAATTCTTACTTGCTGCAGCTACAGGCACATTAAGCACAATACAACAAATAAATATACAATCAATTATCAGTTATTCACGGTAACTCCCACCATGATGGTACAAGGCAAACTGCGTAGTGCTGTGTTTGTCAACTCCACCTTCAGTATTTTCAATGACTCCACCTCCACAGATCTCTCGGGTAGCGAATTCTATGATGTATGACCGTCTCAGAAAAAAAGATCCTCCTCATCCTCATCTGAAAGGGACGATCTCTTTATTCAGCACCGTGCCTCTTTGTTCCAGATATACTCACCAGAGGGAGAATTTCTGGAAGTTGTAAAACAGGAACTTACTTCACCAAACAGCAATTGATGCGGGGGTCGTTATTAGTTTTAAAGTTGAGACTGAATCCTTTCTGCAAACTATAAAGATATTAAGGAATGCAGTGGAAAGGCAGGAGCATGGAGTTGGGTCACAGGAAATGGTGGGGTAGATTTGAAGGGCTGAAAAGCTCCAACCTGTTCCTGTGTAATTCAGTGGCATGTACTCAAACGGTTGGTTTGTATACCAACTGCACTGAAGGTCATGTTTTTGCATTTTGTTTGAATAAAATTCCTCTTGCTCCAATGTGTGATTTCAATGTATTATAAAGGCAATGCAACAGGAGGCACTCTTGCACCACAAGTAGCCACAATTTACAGCACATTGGTTCTTGAACTGTGCAACATAAGACAACATAAATGTAAGGTCTTCCACACAATCTGATGACTACTCTTTATTACTGCCTATTATTCCAAATCTGTGCTAATACTTGTCTGCAAACCAAAATAGCCTTTGACCACAGACAGTCACCATAGATTTCAGACAAGGCACACAACCCTGGCATAACCAGAATGTGATAGTCCTATCAGCCCAGTGTATTGTATATCTTTATTGTCATTTCCTGAGTATTCGCATACCCAGAGGAAACAAAAAAACGTTCCTCAACCAGTGTCCATTTCAGTGTGCAGTAAAAAATAAATAGAAGTAAAAATACATATATCATGAACAAATTAACACTCTACTCTACTAAACATCAACAGGCGTTCCGATCGGCAGCGGCACGACAGTGGCTCTGCTGCAGTCGTGTGGTAGGCACTGACCTAAGTCAGACCAGGAATCAAACCTTTGTCCTTTATTCACCTATGTGATTTTAACCCTCACTCGCTAGTTTCTCTGTCTTATTATCTAATCTTCCATGTTTTTTTCTTTCTCTCTTTGCTTCTAAGTCTTTCTCACATTTTCTTTGAAATTGGTCTCTTATTTTTGGTATGGCACATTATTGTTTATCTTTTGCTGTAGAGCTGAAATGAGTTCCCCAACCCCCACTCCTTTCCCACTCCCCCCCCCCCCCCCCCCAATAAAATCCCGAAAATCACAATAAAAATATTATTACGGGTTTGGTCACGCTAGAGGCAGGAAACATGTTCTCGATGTTGGGGGAGTCCAGAGCCAGGGGCCACAGTTTAAGAATAAGGGGTAAGCCATTTAGAACAGAGACGAGGAAACACTTCTTCACACAGAGAGTTGTGAGTCTGTGGAATTCTCTGCCTCAAAGGGCGGTGGAGGCCGGTTCTATAGATACTTTCAAGAGAGAGCTAGATAGGGCTCTTAAAGATATCAGAGTCAGGGGGTATGGGGAGAAGGCAGGAACGGGTTACTGAATAGGGATGATCAGCCATGATCACATTGAATGGCGGTGCTGGCTCAAAGGGCCTACACCTGCGCCTATTGTCTATTGTCTTTGACTGTGAGCAAGATTTAATCCAAAAGACAATAGGGATGTTTATACTCATAAATTTATGCAAAGATAGGACCTGTGCATTTTTCCAGTGGAACTTTGCTCAGTCTAGCACAGCTCACAACACCCAGAGAGGCTTCAACTGGGGACAGTGTTACCCTCAAAGATCCACAACCCAACAGTAGCTTCATAGAGGCTGCCACAGAGGGGAGACAACATGCAGGTCAGAAGTCTGACAAAAACGGTATTGGGCTGAAACATGAACTCTGTTTCTTTTTCCATGCACATTGCCTGATTTGCTGAGTGCTTCCAGCATTTTCTGTTTTTACAACAAAGTAAAGAAATGTGCTCCGATTCCGCAAAACTGTAATGTGGAATTTCCAGCTCCAATTGGTGTTGGTACGGGCAGACATTTGCTGTGGACAATAGACAATATGCAATAGGTGCAGGAGTAGGCCATTCGGCCCTTTGAGCCAGCACCGCCATTCAATGTGATCATGGCTGATCATCCCCAATCAGTAGCCCGTTCCTGCCTTCTCCCCACATCCCCTGACTCCGCTATTTTTAAGAGCCCTATCTAGGTCTCTCTTGAAAGCATCCAGAGAACCGGCCTCCACCGCCCTCTAAGGCAGAGAATTCCAGACTCACCACTCTCCATTCTAAATGGCTTGCTCCTTATTCTTAAACTGTGGCCCCTGGTTCTGGACTCCCCCAACACCGGGAACTTGTTTCCTGCCTCTAGCGTGTCCATTCAATATGATCATGGCTGATCATCGAACTCAGTATCCTGCACCTGCCTTCTCTCCATACCCCCTGATCCCTTTAGCCACAAGGGCCACATCTAACTCCCTCTTAAATATAGCCAATCAACTGGCCTCAACTACCTCCTGTGGCAGAGAATTCCACAGATTCACCACTCTCTGTGTGAAAAATGTTTTTCTCATCTCGGTCCTAAAAGACTTCACCCTTATCCTTAAACTGTGACCCCTTGTTCTGGACTTCCCCAACATCGGGAACAATCTTCCTGCATCTAGCCTGTCCAACCCCTTAAGAATTGTGTAAGTTTCTGTAAGATCCCCCCTCAATCTTCTAAATTCTAGCGAGTGCAAGCCGAGTCTATACAGTCTTTCTTCATATGAAAGTCCTGCCATCCCAGGACATATAATAATCTTATATGTTGCAATAAGATCCCCACTAATCCTTCTAAACTCCAGAGCATACAAGCTCAACTGCTCCATTCTCTCAGCATAAACACAGTCCCGCCATCCCGGGTATTAACCTTGTAAACCAACGCTGCACTCCGTCAATAGCAAGAATGTCCTTCCTCAAATTAGAGGACCAAAACTGCACACAATACTCCAGGTGTGGTCTCACTAAGGCGCTGTACAACTGCAGAAGGACCTCTTTGCTCCTATATTCAACTCCTCTTGTTATAAAGGCGAACATGCCATTCGCTTTCTTCACTGCCTGCTGTACTTGCATGCTTACTTTCATTGACTGATGAACAAGGACCCACAATCCCGTTGTACTTCCCCTTTTCCCAACTTGACACTATTTAGATAGTAATCTGCCTTCCTGGTTTTTGCTACCAATGTGGATAACCTCACATTTATCCACATTAAATTGCATCTGCCATGCATCTGCCCACTCACCCAACCTGTCCAAGTCACCCTGCATTCTCATAGCATTCTCCTCACAGTTCACACTGCCACCCAGCTTTGTGTCATCTGCAAATTTTCTAACATTACTTTGAATCCCTTCATCTAAATCATTGATGTATATTGTAAATAGCTGTGGTCGCAGCACTGAGGCTTGCTGTAACCCACTAGTCACTGCCTGCCATTCTGAAAGGGACCCGTTAATCCCTACTCTTTGTCTCCTCTCTGCCAACCAATTTTCTATCCATGTCAGCACCCTACCCCCACTACCATGTGCCCTAATTCTGCCCACTAATCTCCTATGTGGGACCTTATCAAATGCTTTCTGGAAGTCCAGGTACACTACTTCCACTGGCTCTCCCTTGTCCATTTTCCTAGTTACATCCTCAAAAAATTCCAGAAGATCAGTCAAGCATGATTTCCCCTTCATAAATCCATGCTGACTCGGACAGATCCTGTTACTGCTATCCAAATGTGACGCTATTTTATCTTTTATAATTGACTCCAGCATCTTCCCCACCGCCGATGTCAGGCTAACTAGTGTATAATTCCCTTTTCTCTCTCCCGCCTTTCTTAAAAAGTGGGATAACATTAGCTACCCTGCAATCCACAAGAACTGATCCTGAATCTATAGAACATTGGAAAATTATCACCAATGCGTCCACGACAATCAGTGACAGTGTTACACCTGTCCCCTGATGAAGGTCAACGAGGGTCACACAGTGAAGTGCCCATTCCAATTTTATGAATGGTGAGATTTCCACCAGAACTGATTGCTAAAACAATCCACTCCAGGTATAAACAAAATTTGTGTGGTAACTGCTAATGAAATATGTGCTACATTATCTTTGTCTCTTTGCTTCTGTCTCTCACTCTCTCATATCTTGTCTTTGTTTAAATGCCTATCTGTTACAGCTCTGCCATTACTTTTCATTGTCTTTGGTTTGGATTCAGATTCAAACTCATTTATTTTCAAATGCACCAGATTGCAATGAAACTCATTGTTCATATGAAACTCAAACAGTATACTGTAAGGATAGATGAAACAATACAAATGCAAAACAGCAGAATGGTGCAGAGATTGTAGTACGACCTGAAGTCTCCATGTCACTCCCTATCCTGATTCTGTTTATTTCTCTCCCAACCTGTTTCACCCAGTTTCCCATTCACCGTTTTACACCCTACAGTACACATGTCTCTCCCACTTTCTTTATCTCATTTCCCTCTCTGCCATCTTGTAACGCCTTAACTCTCTAAATGCTCTTGGAATTTGTATTTTCTGATCTTTTGTAGGGCCTTATCAAAAGCCTTGCTAAATGCTATGTCCACTGGCCTGAGATCGTCAATCTTGGTGACCTCTTCAAAAAATTCGCAGATTTGTGAGACATTTTTTTCCCAGGGACAAAGCCGTGCTGACTGTCCTTAATCAGTCTGTGGCTATCCAACACCGACCGGTAGAGCCTGTCCCTTGGAATCAGGTCAATCATTCCCACCACTGATGTCAGGCACAATGGCTGGCAGTACTCTGACTTGTCCTTGCTGCCCATCTTAAATAATGGTACAACATTAGCTACTCCTCAGTCTTTGTGAACTTCACCTGTGGCTAAAGATGATGCAGGACCTCACTGCAAGGCCCTCTGCAATTTCCTCCTTAGCTTCCCAAAAGGTTCACTGATGTACTTGGTCAGGCTCTGGGGATTTATCCAAATTTATGTGCTTTAAAAGTGCAAATATCTCCTCTTTTATAATTCATATACTGTATGATCTATTCTAAGACATCACAATTTCTATCCCTACATGTGTTAATTTCCATTATCTTCACGGTAAAATTGGATGAGAAGTATTCATTTAATATCTACCCCATCTCTTGTGGTTCCACAAAAAGACATCCATGCTGATCTTTAAGGGGACCTATTTGTTCCCAAGCCACCTTTTTACTCTTAACACATCTGTCGAATCTCTTCAGATCTGTCTTTATCTTACCTGCCAGCTCCCTTTCATGTCCTCTTTTTGCTCTCCTGATTGCATTAAGTGTTCTCCTACACATACTCAAGGAAGGATACACTTCCATTTTACTTTTGGAAGCAAAATCTATTTTGCTTCCACCTACATAGGTTCTGTCAGATACCTGTACTAAGAACATCTCAAATTATGGATGGCACAGTGGTGCAGCAGGTAGAGCTGTTGTCTCATAGTACTCGAGACCCAGCTTCACTCCTGACTTCGAGTGCTGTCTGTGTGGAGTTTGCACATTCTCGCTGTGACTGTGTGGGTTTCCTCCAAGTGCTTTGGTTTCCTCCCACATCCCAAAGACGTGCGAGTTTGTAGGTTAATTGACCGCTATAAATTGCCCTGATGTGTAGGGAGTTGATGCTAAAGTGGGGTAGCATGGAACTAGTATGAATGCGTGATCAATGGTCGGCGGGTCAGTGGGCCATCGGACCTGTTGCTATGCTGTATCTTTCAATCAGTCAACAATGAAGAAGTAAATATCTACTAGGACAGCTTCTGTGGAGAGGTGTTGCATAAAGTCTAGCTTTTGGATGGAGTGTTCATCTTTCACTGACATTCATTATAGGATTGCAAAAGTCAACAAGAAGGGAGGGATTGGAAGAACCCTGCTGGGAATTGGTCATTGCATCTCTCGCCGTACAGTGATATAGAGGAATCACTTGCAGCTTCTAGAAATGCTGTTGGTAACTATTTCGGAAAGGAAGAAAGAATGTTTTGGAGGTTGGGGTGAAGAAACGGACTGAGTGGAGAATTCTGGGGCTGTAAAACACTATGATTTTGGTTGGCCCAAAAATCCAACCTGTTCAGGGACAATTAGGGGTGGGTGATAGATGCTAGACAAGCCTACATCCTGGAAAAAATAATCAAAGGAAGGTGTGGCCTCTCAGATTATGTGTAAACTGGGTGACCTGGGGAGTCATTCCCAGTGCACCCGCCAATATATCTGTAACTAGTTGGGCGACACAGGTGATAGAACGTTGGCTCACCGCATCAGAGATCCAGGTTCATTCCTGCTCTCAGGTGCTGACTGAATTTGCACATTCTCCCTGTGACACTTAGGTTTCCTCCGGGTGCTGCAGTTTCCTCCCATGACCAAAAGACACGCGCGTTGGTAGGGTAATTGACTGTTGTAAATTGCCCTCAGTGTGCAGGTGACTGGTAGAATGTATGGACATTGTTTAGAATATGGAGAGAACTAAATTGGATTAATGCAGGATTAATGTAGATGGGCTGTTGATGGTCAGCATGGAATTGGTAGACCAAAGGGCCCGTTTCTGTGGTGTACCTCTCTGACTCTTTTACCTGGCCCTTGCTGTTTCATTTACACATTGAACAGAAACTACAATTGCAGAAAATGAATTGACTTTCAAGTCCTCAGACATGTTGATGCAGTATTCCTCCAGCATTCCTTTGGAGATTTGAGATCCAAAGTCCATTGGGAGTGTTGTGCCTCCTGACTGCTTTAGACAACTGAAGTGATTATATCAAAAATTGGAAATCAAGGGAAATGTTCAGCACTGCTGTCAGGTTGTGTTGAGCTGTCTCCTCTGATTGCATTCCCTTTGAGTGTCAGTATTACAGTTGAGCAAAGGGGACAATGGAGGCATGAGGGAGGAGCTGGCCAAAGTTGACTGGAAAGAGACCCTAGCAGGGATGACAGTGGAACAACAATGGCAGATATTTCTAGGAATAATACAGAAGGTGCAGTACCAGTTCATTCCAAAGAGGAAGAAAGATTCTAAGGGGAATAAGAGGTGTCCGTGGCTGACAAGGGAAGTCAAGGACAGTATAATAATAAAATGGCAAAGATGAGCGGGAAGCCAGAGGATTGAGAAACTTTTAAAGAGCAACAGAAGATAACTAAAAAGACAATACAGGGAGAAAAGGTGAGGTACGAAGGTAAGCTAGCCAAGAATATAAAGGGGTTTAGTGGTCTGAGAAACGACTACTGGAGTTTTCAACAGATCTTTATTCGAAAGTTCAATATCCAGCATACAGGCTTTTCAGACACATCTGCCCACAACGGTGGTCAGCGCTGAACTAACGCGCGCAAGTGAAAAACTGCGCGAAACAAGCAGCCCCTCCCGAGTCACGTGACCGCGGCTTCCGAACGTCGGGTTCGATATCTGCATTCGCTAGCAGGCACCGCTACATGGCCCCCCCAGAATCCGCGGTACGGAAACGCACGGGTAAACGGACGGCTCAACCGGAAAGCGTAGTCCGAGGTCGCGAAAAACGCGAATGAGGGACGGGCGTAACAAAGGGAACCGGAGAAACGCGACCAAAGGTAACAGGTGCAGAGGGCGGCAAAACAGCAGGTGGACGTCCTCTACACCGTGGAGTAGCCACTGTCACTGGGCTATCCTCGTCAACGTGTGCAGGCTTAAGGCAGCTCATGGAGACGAATTCCTCCTTGCCCCCCATGTCCAACGTGAACGTCGAGACACCAGTACTGAGCACCCTGTACGGACCCTCATACACCCGCTGTAACGGCGAGCGATGAGCGTCTCTACGGAGAAAAACATAAGCACAATCCCGTAACACAGTAGGCACATGTACCGAAGACGAACCATGCCGGGAAGTGGGAACCGGGACCAATGCGCGCGCCCGCTCGCAAAGGTCCGCCAACAACTGTGAGGTTGGAACCTCCTGGTCCTGGGGGACAGGCAAGAAATCCCCGGGAACCCGCAAAACCGAGCCATTAACCAACTCGGCCGAGGAGGCTTTGAGGTCCACCTTAGGTGTTGTTCTGATGCCCAGGAGGACCCAAGGTAACTGGTCGACCCAAACAGGGCCGGTGAGTCGGGCTTTTAACGCCAACTTAAGGTGCCTATGGAACAGCTCAACCAACCCGTTGGACTCCGGGTGATAAGCGGTAGTTTGATGCAGCTTCGCGCCGTATAGCTGTGCCATACCACACCACAGGGAGGACGTGAACTGGGCCCCATGATCTGTGGTAATATCTGAGCGGACCCTGAAACGAGCGACCCAATGCGATACAATGGCCCTCGCGCGTGCCTCAGCGGAGGTATCCATCTACGGGATTGCCTCCGCCCACCTGGTAAACCTGTCTACGATAGTCAGTAAGTGGGTAGCCCCACGCGAACAGGGCAAGGGACCTACCAGGTTGACATGGATGTGCAGGAACCTGCCGTCCGGGAAGGCGAAATCCTGGACCGGCGGGTGCACATGGCTCTGCACTTTGGAGGTCTGGCATGGGATGCAGGAACGAGCCCATGCAGCGACTTGTTTCCTTAACCCTTGCCAGACGAACTTTGCCGCGACCAAGGCAGAGGTGGCGCGAATGGACGGGTGCGCTAGGCTGTGGATGGTGTCGAAAATCCGCCGCCGCCAAGTGACCGGGACAATAGGGCGGGCTTTACCGGTGGAAATATCACAAAGGACTTGCATGCCAGAGGCGCCGCACGGCACTTCAACCAGCTTCAGTCCTGATTCAGCATTGCGATAAATCCCCAGGCTGCCAGCTCCTCATAATCAACGCCGAGACTAAGCGCTGAAACTTCGGGCAGCGCTGGACGGGACAATGCGTCAGCCACAACATTCAGCTTTCCTGCCACATGTCGAATGTCAGATGTGAATTCGGAAATGTAGGCAAGGTGCCGTTGCTGTCTGGCAGACCAAGGGTCAGACACCTTGGTCAAAGCGAATGTTAGCGGCTTGTGGTCGGTGAACACAGTGAAGGCGCGCCCCTCCAGGAAATAACGAAAATGGCGGATCGCTAGGTAAAGTGCGAGGAGCTCCTTGTCGAAAGCGCTGTATTTAACTTCGGGGGCTCGCAGTTGCCTGCTGAAAAATGCCAGCGGCACCCAGCGATTACCTACACGCTGCTCGAGGACGCCGCCTACCGCGATGTCGGAGGCGTCCACGGTGAGGGCCATTTGGGCTGACGCTCTAGGGTGTTCCAGCATAGTGGCGTTGGCCAATGCGGTCTTAGCCCCCTCGAACGCCTTCTGTGCCTCTTTGGATCAGACATGGTCCTTGGGCTTACCGGCCAGGCATTGAAACAACGGCCGCATGATGGCGGCTGCAGACGGGATGAATCGGTGGTAAAAGTTAACCATCCCGATAAACTCTTGCAGACCCTTGACCGATAGAGGCTTGGGGAAACGACGGATAGCATCGACTTTCTCGGGCAGTGGCTGCGCTCCGTGAGAGGTGATGCTATGCCCTAAGAAAGAGATAGAGCGCAGTCCGAACTGGCACTTCTCAGGGTTGATCACCAACCCGTGTTTGCGCAGCCGTTCGAAAAGTAGGCGGAGGTGCTTGACATGCTCCGCCTACGAGCTGCTGGCTACCAGGATATCATCCAGGTAGATGAAGATAAATGGCAAACCCCAGCCGACCTGATCCATTAGCCTTTGGAATGCCTGAGCAGCGTTCTTCAAGCCAAAAGGCATTCTGAGCCATTCGAAAAGGCCGAAAGGGGTAATGGTGGCCGTTTTAGGGATGTCATCGGGGTGGACTGGGATTTGATTATACCCGTGGATAAGGTCGACCTTCGAGAAGATAGTCGCACCTTCCAGATGGGCCGAGAAATCCTGGATGTTCGGCTGTAGTTACTGCGTTCAAACGCCTGTAATCACCGCAAGGTCTCCAGCCCCTGGACGCTTTGGGCACCATGTGTAGTGGGGAAGCCCAAGGCCGACCGCCGGACAATCCCCATGTCTTCCATAAGTTGGAACTCGTCTTGTGCGATGCGCAGTTTATCGGGCGGGAGACGGCGCGCGCGGGCGTGTACCGGCGGTCCTTCGGTGGGAATGTGGTGGACCACGCCATGACGGGGCGCGGCCCCGTCGAACCGGGGTGTGAGCAACCCTGGAAAGTCGGAGAGCAGGGCTGCGAAAGGTTGTTGGATATCAGCTACCTCGACCAGTTGCTGTAGGGGCGTTGACGGGTTGCGCTGCTTGGCGGGGCGTGGGTCCGACACAGGGACCATGTGACCACCTTGCACATCGACTAACAGTGAGAACGCGCGCATGAAATTGGCCCCCAGTATCGGCTGGGCGACGTCAGCAACGATAAACTTCCACCTGTACTGGTGGGAGTCGAAATTTAGATTCGCGGTCCGCGTACCGTAAGTGCGAATGTCGCTCCCGTTAACGACCGAGAGGACAGGTCCCACCTTACCAGCACGAATGTCTCGGGCGCTTGGAGGCAGGATACTAGCATGGGCACCGGAGTCCACCAGGAAATGGTGGCTGGAAAGGCGATCGCGGACGAAGAGGCGTATGTTGGGGCCGACAGCGTTCACCTCTATGGACGATCGGCCGGGGCGTTTCCCGGAAACGAACAAGGCCTCCGACATCTTCGAGTTTCAGGTCCATACCGTTGGTGGTAGTAGCACCCTCTGCGTTGACTGTAGACCACTGGCCGCGGAGATTCCTCTTCGATGCTGGACTGGGTCTCTTCCTCCTCCCGATGTCGGTTCAGCTGCACCCGTTGTGTGACCGGAGGCGGGCGAAAGCGTAAACATCCTGCCGTCTGTGCGCCCACAGTTCGGGTCGCTGAAATCGGCTCCCGCTAGCATTAGCTGTACTTCGTCGGGCATCTGCTCTAAGAACGCCCGTTTGAAAAGCAGGCAGGGGCGGTGCCCGTCCATCAGGGCCAACATCTTTGCCATGATCGTCGATGGCCTTCGGTCGCCGATGCAGTCCATATGTAGCAGTCTTGCCGCCCTTTCTCTACGGGTAAGACCGTAAGCATGAAATAACAGGGCCTTCAACCCTTCGTACTTGCCGCTGGATGGAGGGTCTCTGATACAAGGCAACAGCCTCGAGGCACAGTCCTGTGGTAATGCTCCTACCACATGAAAATACATGGTGTCGTCATCGCCGATGCGATGTAGATGGAACTGTGCCTCAACATGGGCGAACCACACCTGAGGTTGATCAGGCCAAAAGGCTGGCAGTTTGAAGGCCGGTGAGCCCTGCCTCGTGCTGGCCAATTCTGTGGGAACACTCTCTTCCTGCATAATTCTTCTTGTCTAACGATGGCTAGACAGGTCAGGGTCACCAATTTAGTGGTCTGAGAAATGACTACTGGAGTTTTCAACAGATCTTTATTCGAAAGTTCAATATCCAGCATACAGGCTTTTCAGACACGTCTGCCCACAATGGTGGTCAGCGCTGAACTAACGCACGCAAGTGAAAAAACGCTCGAAACAAACAGCCCCTCCCGAGTCACGTGACCGCGGCTTCCAAACGCCGGGTTTGATATCTGTGTGCACTAGCAGGCGCCGCTACAGGAGGATAGTAAAAGCTTCTTTAGGTATGTGAAGAGGAAACATTAGTTAAGACAAATGCGGGTCCCTTGAAGACAGAAACAGGTGGATTTATTAAGGGGAACAAGGAAATGGCAGACATGTTGTACAGGTACTTTGGATCTGTCTTCACTAAGGAAGACACAAATTATCTCCCAGATGTGCTAGTAGCCAGAGGACCTAGGGTGATGGAGGAACTGAAGGAAATTCACATTAGGCAGGAAATGGTGTTGTGCTAAATATTGGCTAAATTAAAGACATCATAAAATGGAGGATCCCTGCACTTGTCAGAATTGCTTAACTCTTGTCAGCTGAACTTTACAGGCTTTGATTGGCGCCAGCTAGTCTAGGCTCAGACTGATATGCAGGATGGTAAGGAGTCCATGTTTCTCTCAAATTGATAACATGTATAGTGGTTTTGAAAACTAACCTTAAATGCATAATTTCTATTGGGTCGCTGCAAAAGCATTGTAAAACAGTATACATAATGTTGCAAGACAGTCATCCTGTTAATTGATGATTGGTCGAACTGTTGAGCCTTGGAGAAATTGTTTGAATCTTGGGGCACATGTTTCAATGTTTGTTCTTGTTATCTTCCTTCGAGTGCTTTCTTTCTTATACAATGTATGAGCTGTTGTATTATTGGGTTAGGGAAATGCCTGTTATGTATGGGGTTAATCGATATTTGTAATTGGGTTATTACGAGACCACCCCCAGGTTGTTCAGCCCCTCAAGGTCCCGGGACATATAAAAGTCCACGATCACGAGGCTCAGCGTCCGTCTTCTGGAAGAACGCTCGGGACTGCGTGAACTTCTGGAGTGTCTCTGTCTGAACGAGACCTAGAGGGCTTGAACAGGCAGACATAAGGATCGATCCTTCGGTGGGATAGGTACAGTAGTTGATCTGTAACGTGCTTTTGGTAAAATAAAATGTAGTTGTTTCAAGTGCTTGATTCTGTGTTTTTACTGAAACTAGACTGGGGGGAAGCTTAGAAACGAGCATTTATCATTGAGGACTCATCTGGGATGTCAAAAGACCCCCAAACACAAGTTTGCGATCAAGGGTGTTGAGCTGTTTCGATCGCGAGTGCAGAAATCAGGCCCACAGTGTGGTTTTCGCATTGATTTTTGGCACTTCGTGAGTTGGAGTGGATCGATCATTCGCGGGCTTTGGAAAGGGTCCAATCGAGATCATTAGAATAGTAAGATTAAATGAGAACTTACCCAAGTTTGAAGTTTGATCTTTATTTTATGAGGAGTTATGTTGGTGATTACGTGAAGAACCCCACCAGTGCGCCTGCGCGTCAATCTTCGAAGCAGCGGTGTGAAATCACAAAAAACAACAAGCGAAGTAATATAGTATCATAATAAAACGAGTAATACAAGAACTTCCATCTGACCTTTATGATAGAGGGTTGGGTCGTGGTGGGCACGTAATCACCAATGTAACTTCTCATAAAATAAAGATCAAACTTCAAACTTAGGTAAGTTCTCGTTTAATCTTACTATTTTACTTCGGAGTCACATGAGTGACTATGTGAAGATTTTAAAGCTTTGTGATTTCATGCTGCAGACAAATCCCGGCTTCTCACTGCACTGATTGACTCGGAACGAGACTATTCAATAATGCATTAATAACAACATTTGTACCACAAATGCAGTAATTCATATATTTGAATAAAATAATTAATAGTATCCCCTTCAACCCAGGGAAAATTAAGCAGAACTTAATATAGTATCTGCAAACAGCCCCGTATTGGCAATAGCCCGATGGTAAAAGTGTTGAAACACCAACTTATTAGACCACCCGGCGGCTGTGAGAATATGATCGACGGGACTTCCTTCGCCCTGGTCGTCAATGTTGCTGCTAAACTGAATGGAATGTAAAACCATCAATGTTCACACGTGCAGCAACTAAACTTGTTTTTAACCATCTTAAAATAGTCTAAACTGACACTATCTTGTATAGTTTTTCGTGAATGATAAACAATCTTATATTCATATTTCATAAGTTCTTTGTAGCCTCAATTTTTTGCAATAAATATGTCTTAACATATAGACATGGATCCATAGAATATGTTAATAAAACAATCTTGAATCCTGTCACACCTGATCCTACTTCATTTGAGTAGTTCATAAAATGTACAACATAACATAATCCGGAGGTACTTCTGTGTATCTGTAACTTTGTAATGTTACAAGTGCCATAAACATGACTACCTTCATGCTGAACTTGGCCAAATCAGAATTGTACCAAGACTCCTTTGATGAAGTAGCTTAAAACAATTCTATATTCCAGATTCCCTCCTAGGTTTAGGTCTGGAATTAAAATTCCTTTCATTAATCTGGAAATAAAAGAACGAGACTCAACAGGATGTCTTTCCAACCTCATCAAATAAAAACGAGGAATAATATACTTCTGTGTGAATAAATCGCACTATACCTCAACCCATTAAATAGAGGTCAATCCAAGATATTTGAGACATGTGCCGTACAACATTCCATATTCTTTTATACACAAAAACATTTTCCCCTCATTCTTTACATAATGGGAAAGCAGTATTTACAGAGTCACAACTCAGATTCTCAAATGTACTGCTTTTGAGTACTCTTCCGCCAGACTGCTGTAAGCATGTCCACAGCATGCCCAGACAATCCTCTTTTTTAAAACCTGCATCCATACAGGCATATGACAGATGTTACTCTCCAATTATCGAATACACCAGTAACATCCTTCTTTTGGGAACATTTATCAGAAACTGTGTCATAAATTCCAATATCAAAGGGAACCATGGCTGCGTAGACCCGTCTGGTACCACGAATACCCCAGAGGCAGCATACTGCTTCGTTTTAAGCAGACACCGATTTATGAGACAGGATGAAGTAAAATGCTTATAACAACTTACCATCCTAATATAGCGAGAAACATCCATCGCTACTGTCTCCCGATGTAGTCCCATAACACATATCTCTGTAACTGGTGATTGAGTCTGGATGGAAACAAGTCATATCTGGCTTCCCAAATCTGACTATTATATCATTAAAAAATCTTAAGGTTAAACATCCATTGTTTGTTATCATGGAAATTCCACCCATACAATTAATACATGCCATTGCTGTAGTGTTGTTAATTTGAAACTGAACATGCAGATCAGTTGTATTTAACAACAAGCTTGTACCTCATAAGCCTTCCAATAGACTTTAAAACGTCGATTCTCCATGTCTGTAAAATAATACTTCTTCCATATTCCATCTGTCCACAGATGGATACCTTTTCAGTGGCACCAATCCTAGTACACTGATATCAGTCTATTAAGACCATGGAAGGCTGTTCAATCCGTATCTTGCTTGAACTACTGAAGACATGTTAAATCCACTACTGCAATCAGAAGCAGCATTTGTTGTTTAATTGCATGGCCTATCAAAAAATGGCCATCATGCATCTTAGTGTTTTTTCTTTTTGCAGTCTGCAACTGCTGGTAGTCCAATGGCCCATATTGTATTGCTGGAAATAACACTAATTCTCCTAACAAGCTGGCCACCTGTCTTAATTAAAGATTGTTGCTTTTCCAACTGCTTAATACAACCATCAATTAGCTTTACCCTTTACCCTGGGTAAATTACTACCTTTTCAATTGAATCAAATAATCATTTGTTGTAAGTATCGTTAACTTAATTTCTCTCTGGATGAATTAAACCCAACTTTCAAAAGTGGTTTGAATAATTTGAGAGAGATAACTCACGAATTCTCTTGTTTGTCCTAATTAGGACATCATCCAGTTAAGCTATCCACATCTGTCCTTGGACTCCAATTAGCCGCAAAATTGGTTTTACCAATTTAGTGAATTTCTAGGGACTGAAGTTAACCCGTTAGACAGAACTTTGAATTGCCATAATTGTTCCTTTAGATAATTTTATCTTATAAATGAACAAACACTAAGTAATATACATCTTTCAGATCTATAAGTGCCATAAAACATCTTTTTTGAAATAAATTGTTTGGCAGTCTCAAAATCTCTATTTTGAAGTGTCTATACTTCACAAAATTTTAAAGACTTGTCAGATCTAAAATACTCCTCACCTTTTTAGGTTGAAAAATGTTAAACACAATTTGGTGGTTTTGATAAACCGACCTTTCAATTACTTGTTTATGAACAAGTTTTCAATTCAGCTTGAACCTCCATCAATTATTTTTATGTGAAATTGGAGTGTTCTGCTTGGAACATGCTGGATGGCAAATCAGTATTTGAATCGAATCAATTAGAAACCTTTCTATAATACTCAGAATAATAACTGAAGTAATTTGCTTCCAATATTTGGCTGTTTTTGCCTTAATATGTTCCCATAAGAACCAGGTCCACCTACCTCCTTTGCCATCTGAGTGACCTGTGGTCCATGGCTCCTGGCAGGCAAAACCCATGCTTTTTTGTTTTCCTGCTACAGGACATCAACTGAGTACCTGCTTCAATGGTCGATTTGATCCTGATGTCGGTCCAGGATTTTGTATGATGTCTGAAAGGATACGTCCTCTTTGCAGACTTGACGACCATTGATGTTGTGATCAACTTTGCTGTTTTTGCCTCATTATCCAACTCTTTCCCACGATTCATGAGGTTTTTTCTCTGAAGAATAAGTTGAATGACTGCACATTGCTGGTCTTTTACAGAGTTGCTGCAACTTTGGGTTGATGGTGGACTGAATGGCATACTTCCTGAAACAATTCATCTTGAAGTGGGCGCTACATAGCAACCTTAGTGCCACTTGATGCATCTCCATCCATGGCCTCCATCCATCGTTTTGCAAATTGCAGTTGTTCATCAACCCAGCAGCTTCAATATTCTCTGCAGTTTACTTTCCTTAGGCTTACATGCCTTCGCCCATCTGACCCCATATCTTGGTTCACTGCTAGTACTTTCAGCAATACGCAGTTCCTTGGGATCTCGTGCTTTTTGGCATTTTCATCCATCGTAAGCTACTAGAGCTGATGGCAGACACAATAGCTGATCACAGAGACCACGTCCTTTCCAGTGGCTCTCCTGACTCTGACGGGGCAGCGAATCGTATTACCAGGAATAAAACATCTGGCAGCTGCCGTCTTCGCTTGTATCAGCCTCACCATCAGACTCAGGGTCAGAACTCTCACAGAGCAGCAAATCGTACTGCCAGGAATAGCCCATCTGGCAGCTGCCGTCTTCGCTTGTTTTGGAAACTCTGCTGACCATGTGCACGCGCCTCATCAATGAGGGTGCTATCAAGCAGCCCTTTACTAGGTGCTGCTGACCTGGCTTCTGGAGCCTGGTTCTGACATCACTCCTCCTGGAGTATGTTTTGTTGGAGCAACCTGTGTACAGGTTATCCATTTGGAATATCCACTCAGAAAGTGGTATCCAGCCTTGGAGGTGAATCCCAAACTGACTCTTGCTCCATGGCCCTGACTTGTATGTTGCCTAGCACCCAACTGAAGCTGGCTCCGTTCTTTTCTTTAATGCACAAGTCCACAGTTCGCCCCGCTCCCAGCCGGCGACTGTTGTAGAGTATGAGGCAGTCCTTTACCGACCGCATTCCCACAGCTTTTTATCGGCTTTGCCTTGCCCCACTGGTGCTGACTAAATTCAATTCAGCCCCAATATCCCCAGTCGCTATGCTGTCTGCTGGCGACTGTACCGTGGTCAGAGGCGGCTGGTCGCCGACCGCAATCTCGCGACTTTTTACCGGCTGAGTCGCTCGCCTCCTCCCCTTGCCCGTTTTTTTCCATGGCTCCTGTGGAAAAAATCCCCACAGACCCACAGCAAACGGACACGGAAATACTTCCAAAAAAGTTTATACTTACCTTGTAGTTTAAAAACTATAATTCCACTAGACGTAATGACGCGCAGGCGCACTGGTGGGGTTCTTCACGTAGTCACTCACGTGACTCTGAAGTAAAACAGAGTCTAGCAAGCACGGGGGAGTGGTTAGCACGCCTTTGGGTTGGAGGCCCATAAAACCAGGCTGGGGTTAGAGGCCCTGGTGGGGTTGGGTTAGAGGCCTTTTCCTGGGTTAGAGGCCCAAAACTGGTCGTAGTTGGGCAGACTGCAGCTGCCTTTAACCAGAGCCAAACGCCCTTCATTGAGCGAGGAATGGCCCAGGGTTAAACTTGGTATCCAAATTGGTGGGGTATTAAAAACAGGTCTTGCCTTCGTCGCCGGGAGCGCGAATTGAAAAGGTGCGCTCCGAAAAATGGCATCGATAATTCACAGCGCGAAGCGGCTAGGTGCTGGATCCTTGGTACTTAGCAGAAAGGTGAATCTGTGTGTAGGTATCTGAGTCTCTAACTGAAGTGACGGACGAAGAGCCTTGAGAAGGTACTGGGCTTGGACGAACAGAGTATAGATTGGCCGGAATACTCCAGTTCGTTCAAGAATTTAATTGGGCAATTTCAGCTGATTCGAGAGCCCGCGTAGTAAGAGAGATACGCACTAAAAATTAGGAGATCGAGTTCATGTCTGAGTCTATATTTGTAGCCAAATGTTCAAATACTGGATTTCATATTGAAGTTCTGCGTAAGGTGGAATTCGAATTCCTGTATATAGAACTTCGAAGTTGGTGCATGTCCGTGATCAATTCTGAATAGTGGCTGATCAACAGTGAATAGTAATCCTCTGGTCGATTGTTGACTAGTACCTGATACCGACTAGTACCGCGAGCCTCCTTACTTGATGAAAAGTAATCCGAATTGCGAAGGGTACCCCTAATTCTGTCGAACTTAGGGAGGAGGGATAGAGGTCCCCCTATAGAAGTCCAGTCTTAGCAGAGGGATAGTAACATTCAGGAGGAAAAGTAATCATTTAAGGAATAGTACCCCTCAGCAAAGAGTAAGCTAGGAAGGGGAAAATCTTTGGTATCAGAGGGAGAGGTTCACTGCGTGATAACAGCGTGACGCGGCGTCAAGATCGAGTGTTCGTGAATTGTGCGCTGGTGCTTTAAATCATTTTGTAAATTGTAAAAATCTAGCTTTCCGTATTGTCATAGGATCCGGAATTTGTAAATATTCTCTGTATGTAAATAAACTTAGAGTAATTAAAAGTTAAGATTTAGATCATGTTAAGTCCGCCGACTGTCATTTGTGTTGCTGCTTGTGTGAGTGTTTACAGATTTAAAACCTGAAGATAGAGTGTGTTTAAGTTAGATATTCGTATTTGTTTAATATCGTTTTGTAAGAATCTGAATCGGGGTGGTTTGATCAGGGGTTGTACTCCTTTGATCGTTGCGTTGGGGGAGGAGTCATCCCACTGATTGATTGTGCCACAAGGAGGATTTTTTTTGAGTGCGCGATTTGTAATAAGTGAATGTTTTTGATTTATGCAGGAGTGTGGTTAGGTATACTTCTGATAAGTGGACGAATTTATTTATTGTGTTAAATTTTGCTCAAGTGTTTAGAGTTCATTTACATGCATTCAGATTAAGATCGGGGATAGGAGACGGGCTGCAAAAACGTATGTGAGTATGATTGGTTGTTTCCTGGAGCATTTTGATTTGAAAATTGTCTAAAACGACTTTGTTAATTTCGAAATTAAAAAGGGAAATTGTTAAGAGGTGCGAGTAGTCTAGAGTTGCTTCCTTATCCAACAGAATGGGAAACCACGCCAATAAAGATATGACCGCTGACTCAGTCCCCTGCAAGAAATATGCAGTGAATTTCCACAAAAAGCTGATCGAATGAGAATCCTTTCCGGATCGCTAAATAGAGAATTAGGGAACGAATTATGGCCCCGAGGGGGCATAGATACAGTAAAGGGATTAAAATACATTGAGCAGATTCTACTTTGGAGTTACGTGAGTGACTACGTGAAGAGCCCGTCCAGCATGCATGCGCGACATTAGCGTTCACGCAGTGCAACAGCGACAAACGGGAGTACAGGCGCTCCCGCTACAAGTTTAAAAAGCGGACCATCAGGTAAGGGTCCGGGTGAGAGGCCGCTTTCCGGAGCTCCCGCAACGCTACTTCTCCCGCCCGTGTTGCGGGGTTGGAACGACCCGGAGCGGGGCCGTAAATCGCCTGGCGCGGCTTTAATGGCCGCAGGACATTCCAGCGCCCGCCGGGGGCTCCAACTTTGTGACGTTTGGGCCCGGAGCGAGGCCGTACACCGCCCAGCGCGGCCTCAATGGCCGTGGGACTTAACATTGCCCGCCTGGGGCTTCAACATCGGGAGAAAAATGGTGCAGGGGAGAGAAAAGATTTTGCCTTCCATCACAGTGAGGATGAGATTCACTGTGATGGATGTTTTTCTGTAAATTGAATTGTTTGTGTGTCTTGCAGGAATTGTTTTGTTTGTATGGCTGTGGAAACGGAGTTTCGTTTGAGCCTCTTTGAGGTTCAAATGACAAGAAATAAAATCTAATCTAATCTAATCTAATCTAAGTACTTACTCTGAGGTTGTAATTAGGAAGATTTGCTCTGCTTTGTGAATTCCAGGTGAAACTGGAAAAATGAGCAAAGCACGGCAAGGGAAAAAGACCGCCCCCCGTTCGACTCCAACAGAACGGGAGTGTCCCATCAGTGGGGGGCGAGAGGCGGCACCTGGACCGCACATGCGGCGGTCCACACTCATTGAGACCGAGCAGAGCCCAGTACCACTAGCGCAGCCTGACCAACAGCAGCGGGCTGGAGGGAAATCAAGACAAAAAACGGACCGGCCGGTTATATAAGGAGGCTCCGCCTTAGAGCGGAAGAGGTAGCCGCCTGAGCCGCATGGAAAGGCTCATGGAGCAAATGCTCCAGCGAGACTTGCTTCGGGAGCTGGAGCAGCCTCGTCAAGGGAATTCAGGCACTCCCACATCAGTGCTTTACAATGCACTGGCCATCACTTCCCCCTCAGCCGAGGGCAGCGTTGACGACCAGGGCTGGGCTGGTCAGGAACAGGGGTCATTGGCCGAAGATATCGGGAGTACGCTTGGGGTACAGGACCAGGAAGAGCTGCTGGGTGTGGTGAATCGCTACGTGGCTGCACCACGAGCAGGGCGGCCGTTGCAGCCAAAACTGGCGGCCAGCATTAACCACCTGTCCCTCAAACCCCTACAAGAACAGGTAGTCAATGAGGCACTAGAACTCTACTCGCCTCCGGAGAACTGCAGTTCGCTCAATGTACCGGCCGTTAACAGCCCAATCTGGGGGTATGTTGGACAGAGTATCCGGAACCAGGAGCTAAAATTACAACGTATCCTCAAGCTCCTTACGACAGGGATAACATCCTATGCTCGTTCCGTGGATTGGGTGGATATGACCACCAACCAGCAAGACACTCTGGCTCTGCTGTGCAACACTCAATATGAGATCAACAACCTCCGCAAGGAGATAATAAGACCTGCCCTCAATCCCAAATATGCAGGACTGTGTAAAACACCGGCCTCAGAGCCACAGATCCTGTTATTCGGAAAGGACTTGACAAAACAAGTAAAAGACCTGGAGGAAGAGGCCAAAGCATTTGGCCTCATGAGGGCAGGCCCCGGAACGAGCAGACCCAGACGGCAGTACCCCACCGCATCCATCAGTCGACGTCAAACTTATGGGACTGGTGAAAGCTCGGGGTCCGCAAACCATCCCCGAAAGCCTTTTTTAGGACAGGGCCCAGAGCGGACCCTATGGAAAATGTGCCACCCCCAACCAGCAGTATATCCAGCAGTACAACGACGGATGAAGAAACTGAAGAAAGGAACACTCCCATAACTATGGAGGTAGGTGGGTCTGGTTCCTACCAGCATATAAAAAGTGGGGGAACTGTACTAACAGGGGGGAGATTACACCTGTTCATTGAAGCATGGAGGTCTGTCACGAATGATAGTCATATACTTAACAGTATTCGTGGATACAAAATAGAGTTCATTCAAGAAAACATGCCACCAGTTCAGCACGTACCCCAAAGGGTCTTTACCCTCTCAGTCAAAGTAAAACTAGAGGGTCAAGCAGAACTGGTGAGGTTACTTACAAAGGGTATCATTGAGAAATCCAAACATGAACCTTTGGAATTTGTCTCAAATATATTTACCAAAGACAAAAAAGATGGTGGATGTCGCATCATCATTGACTTAACCTCACTAAATACCTTTGTTAAGTATGTACATTTCAAAATGGACACATTTGTAACATAGTAGGCAAAACCATGGAGTTGGCTAAATCAGCTGTATTAGCTACCAAACAATTGTTTGAAACCCTGGGATTTGTCATACATCCAGATAAATCTAAGTTGACGCCATCCACAACTATGGACTATCTAGGATTCACAATTAACTCAGTCCACATGTCTGTAACGTTGCCAAAAGGTAAAGCAGCAGAATTGGCACAGACGTGTAACAATTTAATGGTTAGCAATCGACCAACCATCCGACAAGTGGCAAGAGTAATTGGCAAAATGGTAGCAGCATTTCCAGCTACACAATTTGGACCCCTGCACTATCAAAACCTACAAAGGGAAAATGTACAGGCGTTAAAACGACATACAGGTCACTTTGACCGAACCATGAAATTACCCATTGAAGCTATATCAGAGTTACAGTGGTGGATAGAGCACATTTGGCACAGTTCAAGCCCTATCATCACCAATAACCCAACATTAACTATACAGATGCCAGTGCTCAAGGCTGGGGAGCAACTAATACCATATCCAGCACAGGTGGAAGATGGACTAACCTAGAATCATCTTTACTACAAACACTGGGCATAAATTATTTGGAAATGTTGGGTGCGTTTTATGGTTTAAAAGCATATTCCACGAATATGCACCATCTCCATGTTCGTTTACAAATTGATAATACCACGGTGGTGGCCTATATTAACCATATGGGCGGAATAAAATCGATATCATGTGACAATTTGGTCAACAAAATCTGGCAATGGTGTGTCGATAGACATATTTGGCTATCAGCAACTTACCTACCAGGTAAACTAAATACAGTGGCAGACACCAGGTCACGCAAATTCAATGATAACATCGAATGGATGTTAAATCGCAGAGCTTTTGCTAAAATTACAAAGCAATATGGCACACCAGATATCGATCTCTTTGCATCCAGACTAAATCACCAGGTACCAATGTATGTCGCTTGGGAACCAGACCCTGAGGCAGCAGCGTTAGATGCATTCGCGCTGAACTGGGGAAACTATATTTTTTAATGCTTTTCCCCCCTTCTGCCTCATCAGTAGGGTACTACGCAAAATACAGATGGACTCTGCTTCAGGTATTTTGATAGTACCCGACTGGCCTGCACAGCCATGGTTCCCAGTGGTCCTCGACATGGTCATCGAAACTCCCATGACCTTTCCCAGTAGCCCAGACCTATTGACTCACCCGGTATCAGGCATAAGTCATCCATGCCATGACAGAATTAACCTACTGGGTTGCAGATTATGAAAAGACCACTGCTGGGCCTGGGATTATCTGACAGGACCATCAACACGATGACAGCGTCCCACCGTATGTCCACCGGGAAACAATACCTATCGAGCATCAGAAGTGGGAAAGATACTGCTCGACTACTGGGACAACATACTCATCTGCAACCATAACCAATGTACTGGAGTTCCTGGCTGGCCTTCACCATAATGAAGGACTGAGCTACAGCGCCGTCAATACTGCCAGAAGTGCTCTGTCAGCCTACTTACAACACGCACCAGGACAACAGGCCATAGGGTCTCACCCGCTGGTGATCAAACTCATGAGGGGTATATTCAACTCCAACCCCCCTAGACCTAGGTACACCCAAATCTGAGATGTCAGTGTGGTCCTGACATACCTAAGGGGATGGTCACCAGCCAGGTCTCTCACCCTGGAACAGCTAACCCTGAAAACGGTCATGCTGATGGCACTAGTCTCAGCACAAAGAGTCCAGTCCCTCCACCTACTGCGACTGGACAACATGGTTATAACACCAGACCGGGTCTCATTCACCATTCAGGAGCTGGTAAAGCAGAGCAGGCCAGGAACTTCAGGCCTAGTTATGGATTTCCGGGCATACACACCTGACCCACGGTTGTGTGTCATGTCTCACCTACTCACTTACATCAACACAACAAGAGATTCCCGAGGGAGAGAAAAAGCCTTATGAGTCAGCCACAAGAAACCTCATGGTCGGGTATCGAGCCAAACCATCTCAAGATGGCTCAAGCAGGTACTGGGAGCTGCTGGAGTAGATACTGATGTATATACATCTCACTCCACCAGGCAGCATCCACATCGGCGGCTAAAAGGATGGACGTACCACTGGACCACATCCTGGCTACAGCGGGATGGTCCATGGAGAAAACGTTCCAAACGTTCTACAACAAGCCGCTAGCAGAACCTGTGTTATTTGCAGAAAGAGTTTTAGAATCTGCAAATATATAATTCTTCACGTAGTCACTCACGTGACTCCGAAGTAAAATAGTAACATTAAACGAGAACTTACCAGTTTGAAGTTTGATCTGTATTTTATGAGGAGTTATGATGAGGGATTACGTGCCCTCCGCTCCCACCCTCAATTATAGAGATCAACTGGTATCTTAGTTCTCCTTTTCTTTACTATGTTTATTTCAATTATTGTGTTTCCTGTGATTCCACACCGCTGCTTTGAAGTATGTCGTGCATGCGTGCTGGCCGGGTTCTTCACGTAATCCCTCATCGTAACTCCTCATAAAATACAGATCAAACTTCAAACTGGTAAATTCTCGTTTAATCTTACTATTTTACTTCGGAGTCACGTGAGTGACTACGTGAAGAACCCGTCCAGCACGCATGCGCGACATTAGCGTTCACGCAGTGCAACAGCGACGACCGGGAGTACAGGCGTCCCGCTACACGTCGGTGGAAAACTAAACAGCGGACCATCAGGTAAGTCTTACACTGAGGTCGTAATCAGCAAGCTGTGCTCTGCTCTCTATTCCAGAGGAACTGGGAACATGAGCAGCACGGCAAAGGAAGAAAACCGCCCCCCGTTCGACTCCAACAGAACGGGAGTGTTTCATCAGTGGGGGGCGATAGGCGGCACCTGGACCGTATATGCGGCAGTCCACCCTCATCGAGACCGAGCCGAGCCCAGTACCGCTAGCGCAGCCTGATGAGCGGCAGCGGGCTGGAGGAAAAGTTTTAAAAAAAACAACAACAAAACGGCCGGTTATGTCTGACTCCGATGAGGAGGGTCCGCCTTAGAGCGGCAGAGCTAGCCGCCTGAGCCGAATGGAAAGGCTCATGGAACAACTGCTCCAGCGAGACTTGCTTCGGGAGCTAGAGCAGTCTCGCCAGAGGGATCAGGCACTCCCACAGCAGTGCTCTACAATGCACTGGCCATCGCATTCCCCTCAAAGCAGGGCAGCGTTGGCGACCAGGGCTGGGCTGGTCAGGAACAGGGGTCATTGGCTGAAGATGTCGGGAGTACGCTTGGGGTACAGGATCAGGAAGAGCTGCTGGGTGTGGAGATTCGCTACGTGGTTTCACCACGAGCAGGGCGGCCATTGGAGCCAAAACTGGCGGCCAGCATCAACCACCTGTCCCTCAAACCTCTACAAGACAGGTACTTAATGAGGCACTAGAGCTGGAAAACTGCAGTTCGCTCAATGTACCGGCTGTTAACAGCCAAATCTGGGGGGGGGGGACAGAGTATCCGGAACCAGGAGCTAAAATCCTCAAGCTCCTGACGACAGGGATAACAGCCTATGCTCATTCCGTGGATGGGGTGGATATGACCACAAACCAGCAAGACACTCTGGCTCTGCTGTGCTACACCCAATATGAGATAAATAACCTCTGCAAGGAGAGAATAAGACCTGCCCTCAATCCCAGGTTTGCAGGACTGTGTAAAACACCGGCCTCAGAGCCGCAGATCCTGTTATTTGGAAGGACAAGTGAAAGACCTGGAGGAAGAGTCCAAAGCATTTGGCCTCATGAGGGCAGGCCCCGGAACGAGCAGACCCACACAAAAAAACAGACGGCAGTAGCCCACCGCGTCCACCAGTCAAGGTCAAATTTATATAACTGGTGAAAGCTCGGGGTCCGCATACTATTCCCGAAAGCCTTTTTAGGCCAGGGCCCAGAGCGGACCCCATGGAAAATGCGCCACCCCCAATCAGCAGTACATCAGCAGTACATCCAGCAGTATAACGACGGATGAACAAACGGAAGAAAGGAACACTACCATAACTATGGAGGTAGGTGGGTCTGGTTCCTACCAGCATGTAAATGGGGAACTGTACTAACAGGAGGTGTCTCACGAATGATAGTTATATACTTAACAGTATTCGGGGATACAAAATAGAGTTCATTCAAGAAAACATGCCACCAGTTCAGCACGTACCCCAAAGGGTCTTTACCCTCTCAGTCAAAGAGAACTAGAGGCTCAAGCAGAACTGGTGAGGTTACTTACAAAGGGTGTCATTGAGAAATCCAAACATGATCCTTTGGAATTTGTCTCAAATATATTTACCAAAAGCAAAAAAGATGGTGGATGTCGCATCATCATTGACTTAACCTCACTAAATACCTTTGTTAAGTATGTACATTTCAAAATGGAAACATTTGTAACTGCTAAACAACTGATTTCCAAAGGATACTTTATGGCAAGCATTGATTTAAAAGATGCCTACTATTCAGTACCCATTCACAAGGGTCATCGCAGATACCTGAAAATTTACCTGGATGGGGCAACTATGGCAGTATAAAGTGTTGCCTAATGGGTTGACATCAGACTTAGACTATTTACCAAGATATTAAAACCAGCCTTGGCAACATTAACGAAACAAAGACATATTGTCATGGCGTATCCTAATAGTTGGCAAAACCATGGAGTTGGCTAAATCAGCTGTATTAGCTACCAAACAATTGTTTGAAACCCTGGGTTTGTCATACATCCAGATAAATCTAAGTTGACGCCATCCACTACTATGGACTATCTGGGATTCACAATTAACTCAATCCACATGTCTGTAACGTTGCCAAAAGGTAAAGCAGCAGAATTGGCACAGATGTGCAACAATTTAATGGTAAGCAATCGACCAACCATCCGACAAGTGGCAAGAGTAATTGGCAAAATGGTAGCAGCATTTTCAGCTACACAATTTGGACTCCTGCACTATCAGCACCTACAAAGGGCAAAAGTACAGGCGTTGAAACGACATGCAGGTCACTTTGACAGATCCATGAAACTACCCATTGAAGCAATATCAGAGTTACAATGGTGGATATAACACATTTGGCATAGTTCCAGCCCTATCATCATCAATAACCCAACGTTAACTATACAAACAGATGCCAGTGCTCAAGGCTGGGGAGCAACTAATACCATATCCAGCACAGGTGGTAGATGGACTAACCTAGACTCGTCTTTACTACAAACACTGGGCATAAATTATTTGGAAATGTTGGGTGCGTTTTATGGTTTTAAAGCATATTCTAGGAGTATGCACAACTTGCATGTTCATTTACAAATTGATAATATCACGGTGGTGGCCTATATTAACCATATGACCGGAATAAAATCGATATCATGTGACAATTGGGTCAACACAATCTGGTAATGGTGGGTCGATAGACATATTTGGCTATCAGCAACTTACCTACCAGGTAAGCTAAATACAGTGCCAGGTCACGCAAATTCAATGATAAACACCGAATGGATGTTAAATCCTAGAGCTTTTGCTAAAATTACAAACCAATATGGCACACCAGATATCGATCTCTTTGCATCCAGACTAAATCACCACGTACCCATGTATGTCCCTTGGGAACCACACCCTGAGGCAGCAGCGATAGATGCATTCGCGCTGAACTGGGGGACCTATTTCTTCTATGCTTTCCCCCCCTTCTGCCTTAATCTGTAGGGTACTACGCAAAATACAGATGGACTCTGCTTCATGTATTTTGATAGTACCAACTGGCCTACACAGCCATGGTTCCCAGTGGTACTCGACATGGTCATCGAAACTCCTATGACCTTTCCCAGTAGCCCAGACCTATTGACGCACCCTGTATCAGGCATAAGTCATCCATGCCATGACAAAATTAACCTACTGGGTTACAGTTTATCAAAAGACCACTGCTGGGACTGGGGTGTCTGACAGGACCATCAACATGATGACACCATATGTCCACCAGGAAACAATACCTATCGAGCATCAGGAAGTGGGAAAGATACTGCTCGACTACTGGGACAACATACTCATCTGCAACCATAACCAATGTACTGGAGTTCCTGGGGGGCCTTCACCATAATGAAGGATTGAGCTACAGCGCCATCAATACTGCCAGAAGTGAGCTGTCAGCCTACTTAAAACAGGTGCCAGGACAACAGGCCATAGGGTCTCAACCGCTGGTGATCAAACTCATGAGGAGTATCGTCAACTCCAACCCTCTTAGACCTAGGTATACCCAAATCTGGGATGTCAGTGTGGTCCTGACATACCTAAGGGGATGGTCCCCAGCCAGGACTCACCCTGGAAAAGCTAACCCTGAAAACGGTCATGCTGATGCCACTAGTCTCAGCACAAAGAGTCCAGTCCCTCCACTTACTGCGACTGGACAACATGGTTATAACACCAGAACGGGTCTCATTCACCATTCAGGAGCTGCTAAAGCAGAGCAAGCCAGGAACTTGAGTCCTAGTTATGGATTTCCGGGCATACCCACCTGACCTACGGTTGTGGGTCATGACTCACTTATTCACTTACATCAACACAACAAGAGATTCTCGAGGGAGAAAGGAAAAAATAAATAAATAAATAAATAAAAAAGCCTTATGGGTCAGCCACAAGAAACCTCATGGTTGGGTGTCGAGCCAAACCATCTCGAGATGGCTCAAGCAGGTACTGGGAGCTGCTGGAGTAGATACTGATGTATATACATCTCACTCCACCAGGGCAGCATCCACATCGGCGGCTAAAAGAATGAACATGGAGAAAATGTTCCAAACGTTCTACCACAAGTCGCTAGCAGAACCTGTGTTATTTGCAGAAAGAGTTTTAAAATCTGCAAAAATATATAATTTAAGCCCGGGGGAGCATTTTGTCTTTTGTTATTGTTTAATAGATACCATTATTGTTTACAAACAGATTATGGTTGATTACGATAACATACTTCCTCCCTTGAATGACTTCGGCAGCGAGTGAAGTATGAACTGTTACACGGTTTGAAATCACAGAGCTTTAAAATCTTCACGTAGTCACTCACGTGACTCCGAAGTAAAATAGTAAGATTAAACGAGAACTTACCAGTTTGAAGTTTGATCTGTATTTAATGAGGAGTTACGATGAGGGATTACGTGCCCTCCGCTCCCACCCTCAAATATATAGATCAACAGGTATCTTAGTTCTCCTTTTCTTTACTATGTTTATTTCAATTATTGTGTTTTCTGTGATTCCACACCGCTGCTTTGAAGAATGTCGCGCATGCGTGCTGGACGGGTTCTTCACGTAATCCCTCATCGTAACTCCTCATAAAATACAGATCAAACTTCAAACTGGTAAGTTCTCGTTTAATCTTACTATTATATTGCAGTGCAGCGATAATACAGAGGCACAGGAATTAATTGAATTGTTGAGAAATTATAACGAGGAACAGAACGCGAGTAGAGCGGAGGAAAGAATGACAAATTGGAAGGAAGCAACTCTAAAACGGGGGATAGTATTAGAACATACTGAAGCATTTGAACCTTCGGGTAGCCTAAGGGAAGAGCCTGAGAGTGTTAAAGACAAAAGGAAAAAGAAAACTTTCACAGAAAGTTTATCATCCATAAGTCTTAGGCGCGAGGACCCGATGATTGGCACTGGTTACGAGGGAGATGACGATGATTATTTTGAAGACTGGGAGAGTGTTAGAACTAGAAATTCAGGTCCACCACCTTATTCACCTTACGATCCCAATACCTCAAATGCACATCGCGGAGTTCGTAATAGGAATGGACAATCAAATCCCAGGGTACAAACTTCCTTAACCTCAACCACTCTGTCCATCACAGACAGTCCTAGAGTTCACGGTACCAGAAGCAAAACTAAGAAAAAGACTAAATTAGTTATGGAAAAAGAAGAGCATACCCCTAGACAAATTGAACGAGCAGTTAAGGAAGGAAGGAAAGCCTTTAGAAAATACCATGAACCCTCTGGTGAAGGGGAAGATACATCTGGATGTGAGACTATAATTGAAGAGGCTAAAGTAGATACTGAAGCTAAACAAACAACCCTTAGACAGTTTCCTGTAAGGGAAATGCCTAATCCTTCTTTTGATCCAGCCAATGCAGTAAGTGCAAATAATCCCCGTACAATTAGAGTCTACTCCCCATGGAAGCCTAACGAGATGATGTCTATTTTGTGTCAAATACCCGATCGTAGAAAATCACCCGCTTCTTTTGTGGGTCACTTAAGAACTACAATGCGCGTCTATCTCGCTGATTCCCGGGATTTATGGGCGATGATCCAGCAAATAATTACCCCAAGTGAGCATGCCAGATTCCTAACGAATTTAGGACATCCGTCGCATGAAGCTCTCGCAAATATAATAGCAGATAATGGGGCAAGGGAGGAAGCTGTTTTAGCAACTCTTGCCAACACCCTTCAGAAACCAATCGATCTGGCCAGAATATTAGATATGACCAAAAAGGGGAGAAGGAGAGGATAAGTTTTTAGAGCGATTTTCTGAATTATATATGGATCAATCGGGTGACTTAAATTACAGAAATGGAGTAAATTCCCGTCAATATTGTGGCATCCTACTGAATTGTCTCCCCAACAATGTAGCAGAAGCCATTAAGACTAATAACATGGACTGGACAGAAAATAGTGCCAGCCAAATGGCACGGGCTGAAAGATATCATTGGAAGGAAATAAAGAAGCAGGATAGCCCGCCTGCAGTAAAACCAAGAACTGAATATGTGATTAGAAAAGAAATACCAAAATTCAACTCTGAATCCTGGATCCCTAGAGTACCAGCAAACTATAGACTAGGAGAAGTTAGAGTTCTGGAATATCCAGACCGATGCTATAGCGAAGCATCTGCCCTAGAGCCAGTCCTCCAAAGACCAGGGTTAAGGACAGGCCGGCCACCAGGAATTAGCTATTGTTATTATTGCGGAGGGGCAGGCCACTGGAGTAGAGGGTGCCCAAATAAAGAGAGGAACGACAGAGGGGGCCCACAGAAGAAATCTCCAAGATCAAAGAGAATGGAGGGATCAATGGGATTCTAGAGAGCACAGAGGGAACTGGCAGGAAAATCAGGAGCCAAGGGGACAAATCTCCTTTTCTCAGAGTAACCCATTCACACGCCTATGATTAGCAAACCTGGTAGTGACTGGATGCAAGTCTGACGAGGAACCTATGTTGTCTCTACAGGTTGAAGGTAAAATCTGCACTTTCCTAGTAGACACAGGTACATCCATGTCGTCTCTTCAATCAATTTATAATTTAGCAGAATCAAAAGAAGTTCAGAATCTCTCTGGGTTTCAAGGACAAATTTGCCAGTATCCCATCTCTGAGCCAGTCGAAGTAGTATATGGAGGAAAGACAATCAAACATAGATTTGTGATAACCACTGGATTAGATTGCAACCTGATGGCGAGAGATTTACTCTGTGCTTTCCAACTAAAAATAGAATGTGGCGATAGAGGTATAGTAGTGACCCCCTGGGCCCCTGCACGACAATGTTACTCTATAGTGACCCCTCAATGGTGGTCCTTAGATCTGGACTTCACATTACACTGGCATGATAGAAGTGGAAAGAATCGTGAGCTGGAAGCCTTCTTTAAATCATATGAAGGACAGGAATGGGAAATAGAAGTATTGGCACTAGTGGAAGGGAAAGAGGGAGCTGCCGAATATGCTAAAATACCAGCACAATTATGGAAAAGAATGGACGAGGCCGCTCCTCATATCACTCGACAGGTGAATTTCCTGGCTAGAGCTAAAGACCTAGGAATGATGGTAAGAAAGGCAATTACCTTGGCAAACCTGAATAATTATCAAAAGCAAAATTTGTCCAATCAATTTGTTGTTTGAATTTTACCAGGCCCCAAGGAAGGTTGTTACCCACTTATGTCATCATCTGGGGAGCGAGGTATACCAGTGTGTGAACCCTCAAGTATGGGCGGAGGACACTGCTCAGGTAGGGTGCGTGAACATCAATCCCATCCATGTAGCTCTCCAGAAAGGAGTAACACTTCCTTCAATCCAACAATATCCATTGAAACTACAGGCCATCAGCAGCATAGACAAATTAATTCGGGGTTTGCTAGAACAAGGAATATTGGTGAAGTGCCAATCTATCTGTAACACCCCTATTCTTGCCGTTCCGAAACCGGGAAACGAGGGTCAATATAGACTTGTATAAGACTTGAGGGAAATCAACTCTGTTGTAGAACCACTTCATGCCCTAGTGCCAAATCCCATCCATATCCTAGCCCAAATACCGGCTGAAGCCAAAGTCTTTTCAATAGTCGACTTACAACATGCATTCTTTTCTCTTCCTCTTCATGAAGCCAGCCAATATTTGTTTGCCTTCACCTATAAGGGACAATATACCTGGACCAGGTTGCCTCAAGGATTTGTCAACTCGCCTACATTGTTTTCCAGGTGTCTGCAGGATCAGCTAAGTACTTTACAGTTTTAAATGAATTCAAATGTTGATGACCTATTGGTGGCCAGTAAAGATGAATCCAGTAATCGTGAAGACACTGCACAATTACTAAATCATATCGCCTATCTAGGATATGTGGTTTCCCCATCAAAAGTACTGGTAGCTCAGGAGAAAGTAAAATTTTTAGGGATTATAATTTCGGTCACCGAAAGAAGTCTTGAGAAGAGCAGACTTGAACCTATTTGCGAATTTTCAGTCCCAAAAGAAGCCAAAAAAATGAGGCAATGGCTTGGCATGATCAATTATTGCAGACCCTGGATTCCAAATATAGCTCTAGAAACAAAGGAGCTAACACCCTATACCAGCAAGGAGGGTGAATTTAAACTAACAAAAGAAGCATAGGAAGCATTTGAGAACTTGTAAAGATCTTTGATGCGAGCCCCGGCATTGGGAAGGCCATTATACGATCATCGCTTCCAGCTGTATTGTATAATTCTATCTGATTGTGCCACTTCGGTATTAACACAAAAGCATGGGGATAGAAATAGACCAGTTGCATATTACTCCTCCAAATTAGACCCAGTAGCTAGGGGACATCCTCATTGCACTCAAATCTTAACTGCAATTTACAATAGTTTACAATCGGCTGCTAATTTGACACTCCAGCAAGAAATTGTAGTGTACAGTTCACATTCGGTATTGGCATTGTTGGGGCAGCTTCAAACCCAGCATTTGACAATGGCCCGCCAAAATAAGTATGAGATCTACCTGCTAAACAATCCGAAATTTCAGTTCAAACACTGTACATTAATTAACCCAGCCTCTTTTCTTATTTCACCCCCAGAAGAGCGAGCAGAGGCAGGACACGACTGTCTATTTGTTATAAACATCAGTGAGAGAGGACTTGAGGGATGTACCCATGGAAGATCCTGACATCACATTATATGTGGACGGTAGTGCATCCATTGGACCATGAGGTGAGAGGTTGTCTGGGTATGCAATTATTAATCAAAAGACGGAAATTGTGGAAGCAGATGCTTTTGAATCACCCTATTCAGCACAACAAGCTGAATTATTCGCTTTAATTAGGGCTTGTATTATTGGGGAAGATCTAAAAGTAAACATTTACACGGATTCTCAATATGCATTTGGGGTGGCTATGATTTCGGTCAATTATGGAAAAATAGGGGGTTCCTAACTTCTGCAGGAACCCAAATATCACACAAACAATTGGTGACAAATTTATTGAAGGCCTTAATGCTACCCAGACAAATCTATGTAATAAAATGTAGTGCCCATTCTAAAGGACAGACCACAGTAGACATTAGAAATCGTAATGCCGACTTAGTTGCTAAAAAAAGTATCATGGGAACGTAAGGTGGTGGTACCTAGAATGATGAGGCAGACTAAAAGTGTAACTAACAGGTCCCCCTTGGAGAAACTGATGCCGACCATCCAAGAAATAGTTTGATTACAAGAAGAGGCTACTGAAGGAGATAAGGAAAGATGGAGACAACTGGGAAGTGTACTGGATTGTATGACTGGGCTGTGGACCACTCCAGCAGGGCAAACCTGCATGACAGACTCATTGGCCGTATGGGCTATTGAGTGTATGCACTATGCAACCCATTGTGGTGAAAGAGCGGTAGGGGACATTCTATTAGCTACTTGGTGGCATCCAAAATTACAATCATTTGCTCAAAAGGTGAGCAGTAATTGCCTGGTCTGCCAGCAATTCAATCCAGGGAAAGGAATAGGATGTGAAGCAGGGAAAACACCATTGCCTATGGGTACCTTTGAGACATTGCAAATGGACTATATTGAATTAGAAAGATGCCACGGATACAAATACGTTCTTGTCATAGTCAATGTAGTCAGCAGGTGGATCGAAGCATACCCAACCCTTGACAATAAAGCGGCTACTGTTGTCAAGGTGCTGATGAGAGAAATTGTTCCCATTCGACTTAGCTCCACACTTTATTGGACAAATCAAGAAAGAATGTTGTGAACAGCTGGGGATCCAGCAGCAATTACACTGTGCTTATCGATCACAGGCTGCTGGACTTGTAGAAAGGGCAAACCCGACCCTTAAAACCAAATTTGCCAAATTAAAAGCGGAGACTGGAACGATGGATTAAATTACTCCCAACAGCCCTATTTCAGATGAGAGTCACGCCTGCAGGAAAATGTAGATTAAGCCCAGCTGAAATTATTTACGGTAGACCCCTAAAAAACCCTTGGAACCAGAATGCAATGAAAATAGTTAATTTCCACCATATGACTGCAGAGATGACCGACTATATTTTAGCCTTGACAAGAGCTTTAAGGGATTTACATTGTAGAGTGAGAGTAGCCTATGAGGATATGCCTTCACTAGTAACTCCCATTAAAGTAAAACCTGGAGACTATGTCTTAGTAAAGAATTGGGTAAGGAAAGGATCAGAAGTTCGTTGGGAAGGACCATACCAAGTCCATTTAATGACTCCGACTGCAGTAAAGGTAGAAGGAAGAAGGTGCATCTTCATCATTGTAAAAGTATTAGTGAATGTATCAGTAGTTAACTTGTTTTCTCTCAGGTTTTCTTAGGAATTCTAATCAAGGACTAATGGACTATCAAGACGGATGGAGGGAATTTGCGCCCATGAAAACTCGGGAGGTGAAGACTCCTCAGACAGAACTTGTGAAGTTATGCCCATGAAAACTCGGGACGCTTGACAAGATTCTGGAAGCTACATCAACATCCTCTTGTTGGAACATTGTTAAACTATAGCAGTCATCATTGTATTCTGGAGTTATCATTTATGATGAGGGTTATCATGAATGATAAAATGGGGGATGCTAATATTGGCTAAATTAAAGACATCATAAAATGGAGCATCCCTGTACTTGTCAGAATTGCTTAACCCTTGTCAGCTGAACTTTACAGGCTTTGATTGGAGCCAGCTAGTCTAGGCTCAGACTGATATGCAGGATGGTAAGGAGTTCAGGTGACCACTATGTTTCTCTTAAACAAGTATAGTGGTTTTGCAAACTCAGCTTAAATGCTGTTGGTTCACTGCAAAAGCATTGTAAAACAGTATACATAATGTTGCAAGACGGTTACCCTGTTAATTGATGATTGGTCGAACTGTTGAGCCTTGGAAAAATTGTTTGAATCTCGGGGCACATGTTTCAATGTTTGTTCTTGTTAGCTTCCTTCGAGAGCTTTCTTTCTTATACAATATATGAGCTGTTCTATTATTGTGTTAGGGAAATGCCTGTTATGTGTGGGGTTAATCGATATTTGTAATTGGGTTATTAAGAGACCACCCCCATGTGGTCCGGCCCCTTGAAGTCCCGGGACATATAAAAGTTCGCAATCACGAGGCTCAGCGTCGGTTTTCTGTAAGAATGCTCGGGACTACGTAAACTTCTGGAGTGTCTCTGTCTGAGCGAGGCCTAGAGGGCTTGAACAGGCAGACACAAGGATCGAACCCGCAGTGGTATATGTAAAGTAGTTGATCTGTAACACGTTTTTGGTAAAATAAAATTTAGTTGTTTCAAGTGCTTGATTCAGTGTTTTTACTGAAACTAGAGTGGGTGAAGCTTAGAAATGAACAATTATCAGTGTTGGGTAGATTGATGGGACTGAAGGCTGATAAATCGCCAGTGCCTGATGGTCTGCATCCCAGGGTATTTAAGGAGGTGGCACCAGATATCGTGGCCGCATTGGTGATCGCTTTCCAATGTTCTATAGATTCAGGATCAGTTCCTGTGGATTGGAGGGTAGCTAATGTTATCCCACTTTTTAAGAAAGGAGGGAGAGAGAAAACAGGGAATTATAGACCAGTTAGCCTGACATCGGTGGTGGGGAAGATGCTGGAGTCAAATATAAAAGATGAAATAGCGGCACATTTGGATAGCAGTAAAAGGATCGGTCCGAGTCAGCATGGATTTATGAAGGGGACATCATGCTTGATGAATCTTCTGGAATTTTTTGAGGATGTAACTAGGAAAATGGACAAGGGACAGCCAGTGGATGTGGTGTACCTGGACTTTCAGAAAGCCTTTGATAAGGTCGCACATAGGAGATTAGTGGGCAAAATTAGAGCACATGGTATTGGGGGTAGGGGACTGACATAAATAGAAAATTGGTTGTCAGACAGGAAACAAAGAGTAGGGATTAATGGGTCCCTTTCAGAATGGCAGGCAGTGACTAGTGGGGTACCGCAAGGCTCGGTGCTGGGACCGCAGCTATTTACAATTTACATTAATGATTTAGATGAAGGGATTCAAAGTAACATTAGCAAATTTGCAGATGACACAAGGCTGGGCGGCAGTGTGAACTGTGAGGAGGATGCTATGAGGATGCAGGGTGACTTGGATAGGTTGGGTGAGTGCGCAGATGCATGGCACATGCAGTTTAATGTGGATAAATGTGAGGTTATCCACTTTGGTGGCAAGAACAGGAAGGCAGATTATTATCTGAATGGTGTCAAGTTAGGAAGAGGAGAAGTACAACGAGATCTGGGTGTCCTTGTACATCAGTCAATGAAAGTAAGCAGGCAGTACAGCAGGCAGTGAAGAAGGCGAATGGCATGTTGGCCTTCATAACAAGAGGAGTTGAGCATTGTGTGCAGTTTTGGTCTCCAGATTGGAGGAAGGACATTCTTGCTATTGAGGGTGTGTAACATAGGTTCACAAGGTTAATTCCCGGGATGGCTGGACTGTCATATGTTGAAAGAATGGAGCGACTAGGCTTGAATACACTGGAATTTAGAAGAATGATAGGGATTTTATTGAAACATACAGTATAAAATTATTAAGAGATTGGACACGCTAGAGGCAGAAAACATGTTCCTGATGTTGGGAGAGTGCAGAACCAGGGGCCACAGTTTAAGAATAAAGGGTAGGCATTTAGAACGGAGATGAGGAAAAACGTTTTCACCCAGAGAGTTGTGAATCTGTGGAATTCTCTGCCTCAGAAGGCAGTGGAGGCCAATTCTCTGGATGCATTCAAGAGATAGTTAGATAGAGCTCTTAAAGATAGCGGAGTCAAGGAATATGGGGAGAAGGCAGGAACGGGGTACTGATTGTGGATGGTCAGCCATGATCACAATGAATGGCGGTACTGGCTCGAAGGGCTGAAAGGCCTACTCCTGCTATTGTCTATAGTCTATTGATGTAGTTTAGAGGTTTGTTTAAGAGACATAGAGTGATACAGCATGGAAAAATCCCCTTCGGCCCAACTTGCCCACACCAGCCAACATGTCCCAGCTACACAAGTCCCAAGCTCGCCCATTCATTCAATTATAGTGATACAGTGGATTCACACAAACCCTCGCCTGAACCTTCCTTCAGATCCTTTGTGAATCCTGGACACTTTCCAGAACTTGTCAGTTTGTACAGCTTTCTGATAAGAGGAAGTATTCAGCTTCATATAAAACATCATAGTTGTGCCTGGGCCACCCTGCCCTCGTGATTCTCACACATTGTTTATTTTAAATCGGTTTCCCTCTGAGTCTTGCTTCCTGTAACTGAGGAAAGGTGGGCTCCGACATTCAAGAGGGGAATAGGACAATCGGTTTTCCAGCTCTGTTTCCATCTGGTACATCCCTCAGATAAACATTAATTGCTGCTCCTCAACACTGAACAGTCTCACATCCTGAGTTCAGGAATGCAAACCTTTTCTTTTTTGGTCTGTCTGTGTGTGTGTGAGGAAGTATCTTTCTGACTGTCAGTGTGTGCTTGTACAGTATATGTGTATGGTGTGAAAATGTGTATCTGTGCCAGTGTGGGTAAGTTTGTGGTTGTGTGCGCAGGGAAATGGCTTTCTGCTACCTGTGTGTTTGCGTGCACGTATATAATGGTATAGACTTATAATTGTCACGTGTACTCCGATACCATGGAAAATCATTGTCATCCAGTGTGCCATCCAAGCAACCAAGACCATACACGTGTGCAGTCAAACCGTACATGATTAGAATTGGCATTGCAAAGGAGAAAGGAAAAAGAGTAAAGAATATAATGTTGCTGCTAAGAGAAAGTGCAGATACAAAATGTGCAAGGGCTACAACAAGATAGATTGGGAGATTGGGAATACATCCTTAGCATATCCTTAGTTGGTGGCACAGTGGCACAGCTGGTAGATGTGCTGGAGACCAGGGTTCGCTGACCTCAAGTGCTGTCTGCCCTTAGTTTGTACGTGACTGTGTGGGTTTCCTTTGAGCGCTACAGTTTCAACCCACATCCCAAAATTGTGCAGGTTTGTAGGTTAAATGGCCTCTGTAAATTGCCCCTTGTGTGTAGGGAGTGGATGACAAAGTCAGTGTGGGAAATCGATGGTCAGCCTGGACTCGGTAGGCCGTAGGACCTGTTCCCAAAAAGGGAAAGAAGCTATTCTTGAATCTGGTGGTTCGTGCTTTCAAGCTTTTTATCTTCTGCTTCACGGTGGAGGGGAGAAGAGTGAATGGCTGGGCGTGATTGGTCCTTGATTATGTGGGCTGCTTTTCTGAACAGTGTGAGGTCTCGATGGAGTCGATGGGGGGAGGCTGGTTTGCTTGAAATACTGGGCTGTATCCACAAAAAGTTTCCAAACCAACCTGTGACCCTTGTATGTATGAGTGTGTGCACGTGAAAATATGTGCACGTGGGTGGTTGTCTGTGTCAATGCGTGCATGTGCATGTTTGTGAGTCTATGTGACTGTCTTGAACATTTACAATCCACGTAAAGGTGCTGGGGAGATTCCACCGTTGTTCTCTCTGCTCCATGTTCTTATCTACACTCTAAGGACAAGCTAGCCCATGTCAAGTATCATCTCCAAGGCCTGGTTACCCACTGTGTTTAAGAAGGAACTGCAGATGCTAGAAAATCGAAGGTAGACAAAAGTGCTGGAGAAACTCAGCGGGTGCAGCAGCATCTATGGAGCGAAGGAAATAGGCAACGTTTTGGGCCAAAACCCTTCTTCAGACCCAAGGGGCAGTGGTTACCCACTGTCTGCTCCATAGAGCAGCGCGTGCCATGGTAGGACTGTAGGGTCAGGGGGTTGGAAGCAGGAGGTCACATGATGACACTTCACAGCCACCTACAATTGACCCCTCTAGGTCCAGCTTAAGAATGCGTGAACTGTGATGTCAAGGGCAGCAGAGCAGGATTTACATAAGTATCTTGGAATTAAACAAAATTATTTGAAAGCACTTGGTGAGCAGTGAGCAGGAAGAATTCTGGTTCAGTTCTGCTCTTCATTAGCTGATGGTCTCAACAAACCCACATCAGCGCCCATAGCTGTTAGAAACTAAAAAATGTTGGAAATACTCAGCAGGTCAGGCAGCATCAGTGGAAAACTAGGTTAACGCTACAGGTTGATGAATTCCAGAGAAAGTGGGAACTTTAGAAATAAATCCAGTTTTAGTCATAGAGTTGTACAGCACAGAAACAGGCCTTAAGGCCCACTACATTGATGCTGACCATTGTGCCTATCTATATCAGTACCATTTTGCTGCATTAAGAGCCTGTCCCACTTACGTGTCCTTGGCAAATTACTCGACCTCGTCGTCGCGTTCAGGCGCATGGGCATCGTATGGCCGCGCGGGGCCGGTTCCACTGAGAAGCGCGGAGGGGTATGTAGTTGTGCGCGACATCGCGCGAGGCTCCGAAATTTTTGTAGCGAACGAAATCTTTGTGCGCCAACGACCTGTCATGTAACTGACGGACAAAGTGGGACAGGCCCAAGACCCTGGCGCGACGCAACGTCTCACCTCAAACAGCAGCAGAAGCAGGCAAACGATCGCCGAACTCGGCCTGGGGCTCACGGCCGTTGCGGATCCGGATCCGCCCCCACTTCTACTCCCAGAGCGGGGCCAAGAAAATTGAAGATAGACACAAAATGCTGGAGTAACTCAGCAGGACCGGCAGCATCTCTGAAGAGAAGCAAATGGTGACGTTTCGGGTCAAGACCCTTCTTTCAGACTGAAGAAGAGTCTCGACACGAAACGTCACCCATTCCTTCTCTCCAGAGATGCTGCCGGTCCCGCTGAGTTAATCCTGCATTTTGTGTCCATCTTCAAATGAAGTCACGTGGTCCAGACAGCTGTGCGGGCGCATGAAATCGCATGCGACCACGAGGTCGCGTAATTAGCGTGCCAAGGACACGTAAGTGGGACAAGGGCTTTAATTTTATTATCCCTCTATGCCTTGCTCATTCAAATATCTGTCCTGATGCCTCATAAATTATGTTATTGTTTCTGCTTCCACCACCTCCTCTAGCAGCTCACTCCAAATGCTAATTACTTTTTGTGTAAAAGATTTACTCAGATCTCCTTTAAATTTCCTCCTTCTCACCTTAAGCCTAAACCTTTAGTTTTAGAGACTCCTGTGATAGGAAACAGACTGTGGTGTCTACATTGTCTATGTATCTCATAATTTTAGATATCTCTATCAAGTCACCTCTGATCATCGATGGACAACACACCCAGTCTTTTAGACTTTAGACATACAGACATACAGAGCAGAAATAGGCCCTTTGGCCCACCGAGTCCGCACCGACCGGAGATCATCCCGTACAATAATACTATCCTACACACTAGGGAAAATTTATAATATTTTACCAAAGCTAATCAACCTACAAACCTGTATGTCTTTGTAGTGTGGGAGGAAACTGGAGCACCCAGTTAAAACCCATGTGGTCACAGGAAGAATGTACAAACTGCGTACAGATAGCACCCGTAGTCAGGATTGAACCCGGGTCTCTAGCACTGCAAGGCAGCAACTCTACCAAATTGCATTGTTTTGCATCTGTCTGATTTAACTTCCACCTGATAAATCTTTGCCCAGTTTCTCAGTTGATCGAGATCCTGTTGCAATTTGAGACAACCTTCTTCACTATCTACGATTACTGTCATCTGCAAACATACTAAACATGCCACCTACATTCTCATCCAGTTAATTGATATATGTGACAAGCAACAGGGGACTCAACACTAATCACTGCAGTACAGTTCTGTACTGTTTCCAGTTCTCCAATCTGAAAACAACCTTCCATTATCACACTCTTTCCCCTTTTTAACTTGTGGAGAAAGGGGGAATTGTATTGGGGGTGGTATTGGGGGTAGAGTGCTGACATGGATAGAAAATTGGTTGGCAGACAGGAAACAAATAGAAGGGATTAATGGGTCCCTTTCAGAATGGCAAGGCTCGGTGCTGGGACCGCAGCTATTTACATTATATATTAATGATTTAGATGAAGGGATTACAAGTAACATTAGCAAATGAGTGGGCAGATGCATGGCAGATGCAGTTTAATGTGGATAAATGTGAAGTTATCAACTTTGGTAGCAAAAACAGGAAGGCAGATTATTATCTAAATGGTGTCAAGTTGGGAAAATGGGAAGTACAACGGGATCTGGGGGGTCCTTGTCCATCAGTCAATGAAAGTAAGCATGCAGGTACAGCAGGCAGTGAAGAAAGCGAATGGCATGTTGGCCTTCATAACAAGAGGATTTGAGTATAGGAGCAAAGAGGTCCTTCTGTAGTTGTACAGGGCCCGAGTGAGACCACACCTGGAGTATTGTGTGCAATTTTGGTCTCTAAATTTGAGGAAGGACATTCTTGCTATTGAGGGAGTGCAGCGTAGGTTCACAAGGTTTATTCCCTGGATGGCAGGACTGTCATATGCTAAGAGAATTGAGCAGCTGGGCTTGTATGCTCTGGAATTTAGAAGGATGGGAGGGAATCTTATTGAAACATATAAGATTATTAAGGGTTTGGGCACGCTAGAGGCAAGAATCATGTTCCCGATGTTGGGGGATTACAGAACTAGGGGCCACAGTTTAAGAATAAGGGGTAAGCCATTTAGAACGGAGATGAGGAAACACTTTTTCACAGAGAGAGTTGTGAGTCTGTGGAATTCTCTGCATCAGAGGGCGGTGGAGGCCTGTTCTCAGGCTACTTTCAAGAGAGAGCTAGATGGAGCTCTTAAAGATAGCGGAGTAAGGGGATATGGGGAGAAGGCAGGAACGGGGTACTGATTGTGGATGATCAGCCATGATCACATTGAATGGCGGTGCTAGCTCAAAGGGCCGAATGGCTTACTCCTGCACCTATTGTCTATAAGAGCTGGAATGAACCACAGGAACTACTGTCTTCAAGGAGACCCTGAGACTCTGAAATGGTCCTGGTGGGTGTGGAGGTGGCAGAGAAGTGTTAATGTTGACCCTACAGCCTTGCCATTGATTGCCCAACAAGCCAATTCAGACAGTGCCTTCTCTTCTAGCACCAACGTGGGAGTTGTAAATAGGAAGAACAAATTAAATGCTGAAATTACTGTGGGGATGTTTTGGGAGAGAGGAAAAAAATCTGCAAATTCTCGAAAAGTGACGTATGTCGCTGGAATGTTTGCTTGGCCCATGGGTTAGAATAACAGGCTGGCTGCTGTCCCTGCCAGGTTAAGTCGCCTGTTTGTGTTCACCATTTAAGTTCATGCAGAAAGACTTGGTCAAGGTCCACCGGGATCTCAGTTCCTGGAGGACAGCCAGCATCCTTGGAACTGTACCTCACCAAGAGGATGCAGAAGGTGGGGGGGGGGGGGGGGGCAGAGATAAAGGAAGGGACAGGAAGCATGTCAACAGATATTTGCAGATGTAGAAAGACACTTAAATTAAAGGCTATACAATGTGAAAGGCACTATAGAAATGCAGGTTCTGATGAGCAATGATGTTCGATTTAGGTTGTCTTGTTAAATGTAAAGTTGTTCTTGAGTACAATCATATAAAGCTGGATTTAGCACCTGGGATAAAAGCAAAATATCTAGATGGACAATGCGCATAGGCATTTGCTGCAGGTTTCATTTTGAGATTTTAAAGAAAAGCCAAGACCTGCCGTCTGTGGCAGTGTCCACATTATCAGGATGCCCCAAAGGCAGAGAGTATTAGCTTGTGCAGTAACTTTCGTAATGTGCACATTATCCAGCCGATAACAAACTGGAGGAATTTGTTTTGTTTAGAATTCCTCTTTATGTGGGCAGGGGTCGGAATTGCCACAAGCTCAGAGTAATGTTGACTTTAAAAAATCTATTATTTTCCAGGGTATATTTTTAGCTAAAATTTACTTGCGCGCAAATCCCATGGTGCTAAAGGAATAACTGGGCTCCTTATTTTCAGCTTGGGTTGAAATGAGGTTTTGTTTTTGTTCAAGGTTTATAACAATCTCCCATAGAAATGGGACTAATCTCTGACTCGATGTGTGAATCCGTGTTTTAAGCAATATCCCTCTTTGAGGTGGGAGAGTGGTGAAATCTAATTATGCTTGAAAGGGTTTGTACTGGAGCGGGTGCAGGATGTTGGGGTGACAGAAGGGAGGATGGGGGAGGGTTCATTAAATCTGCACACTCTACCGCTTGAGTTCAGTGAGACAGTAGTTAGGAGGACTGAACAAACAGACTCAGACTGTGAGAAACACTTGCAAAGATCAATCTAAATCAATTAGAGGGCATCAGGCTGACAATTTTAAGTTTGCTACGGTAAAGGAAAGAATGGAAAATCACTTGACGTGAAAATGGGGAAGAAATAAAGGCCCATTCAGGGGACCCCCAAAAGAGAGAGAAGAAAGGGAGTCAGTGAAGTTGATTTGATCAGTTCCTTGGGCAGGAAAGAGGGAAGCTGTTTCACCAGGCGAATAATGCTCTTAAGTGTATTTCACGGTAATGTGTTGAATGGACAGGGTGGCAGAGGGTGAATGGCTGGTAGACTACTGACTCAGTGCCAGAGCACGTTGTCAAGCTTTAACCTAATCACTAAAAACAGCGGGTGACAATAATGTTGAACATTTACTTCCCAAAGCTTCTCACAGTCAGAGCTACTAATTCCATACAGCTAGCTAAGATGGGTGCATCACCAAGGCTTGAGGAGGATTATTTAATTTCAGAAAGTGTTATTAAGGAAGAATTTAACATTTGAACCTTCATTGAAACTTTGCTTTAAACATCTTATGTTGTAAACTGCCTTCCTTGGGCACTGCAATCTCTCACATGCAGCAGTCCAATGAACCGGTGAGAGATAAACATAAATTTCTGGAGTAACTCAGCCGGTCAAACAGTATCTCTGGAGAGAAGGGATAGGTGATGTTTTGGGTCGGAACCCTTCATCAGGCTGCAAGACTGAGTCATAAATACCATCCAGGTTTCTGGGATATATAAATGCCAATGAGATCTTTTTCAACCAAATAAATGTTAGATGGGTTTCATGACTCACCTAAGAAAATGGCACCACTGGAAATGCAGCAGTTCCTGAGAACCTTGCTGATCTCAACCTATATTCTGTGCTCAGCTCCTTGGAGCTGAGGTTAATTCTGCCCAGTCTGAAGAAGGGTCTCGACCCGAAACGACACCCATTCATTCTCTCCAGAGATGCTGCCTGTCCCGCTGAGTTACTCCAGCTTTTTGTGTCTTAATTCTGCCCAGCTGGAAGGAGGTCACCCCCTCCTGCCTAACCCCCTCCCTCTCACCCTACCAAGTATTCCTGTATGTCTTTCATGGTGTCAGGGCTTTGTGTTTAACATATACTTTGTTACATGCAGAAAGCAGCCATGAATTTGTGGAGTGCAAGCTTCCCCAAACAACAACCTTATGATCACCAGACAAGTTGCTTTGGTCCAATTGATTGACAGTTTGACAGACAGTTAGAATAATCTGTGGCTCTTATTTGAAATAGTGGCCTGGAATCAGTTTAAAGTTTCAATTGCAAGCTCCAGAGCAGCAAAGAAAATTCCATTCCCTTATTTAAACTCATCTCGACGTACAACTGGAGAAAATGGCAGTTTCAAAAAGTTTTGGAATAGTTAGCGCAGAGGGAGGATCCTGGGAACCCAGTCTTTGAAGGATTTGACCTAAATTGGTGGTTTACTTTACTTGAATAAGGGAATACTGGGTTGCTTCCGGATATCAAATCAACAAATCGACACACATGCCTCTTTGTAGAGAGGCGCAAGGAATAGAGAGTTAAAGCGTAAAACTCAGGAATCCTAAAAGATTAAATATCACTTTCAAGCCCGTGGATTGTCAGCTTGTTGTGGTGGAGAAGCTTGTGTGGTCCTGAGATCCTGAGAACGATGCCACCTGGTGCTATACTCCTGGTAGGGCCACCCATGACGGTAAGGTCGAGGGGGAGGACTCTGACAAAGAGCAATCCAACCATGACCTCAACGGTGGAACAGGTGGAGGATGATGGCTGACCTTAGTGGAGCGTCACAATAGCTGGGAAGGCAGATGAAGGCTGCAGCAGAAAAGGGTCTCCGGTCGTCTTGGACTCCATGCCACTGGATCCTGACCCAGATCTGTCAAGGACCGTGTGTTGGCTGTCTGTGTACCAGTCCCCCTATGTTAAACAAAGTCACGCACAGGCGTCCTCCAACCCTGAAGACACCCATGGTCAGCCATGACCGAGGGTGGACCTAAGAAGACTTTCAAGTCAAATGTTCCCTCTGTACCTAAAATGCATATTGGTCATAGAGATTTATTTTGCACTATGAAGTGTAAAGAATAAAGATCTGCTAACTACTAATTTATCTTTCGTTCTTTTTGGATGAGATTCAAACAACAAACTGTCTCTTGCATCTATGTAGGCAAAACAATTCTTTGCCGAGCTGCACTTTGACTAAGTTGTTAAAAAATGCAACTGAAAAACTGCCCTTTGCCAACTGTTTCCCAGATGCCAGTGGTTTGAATCAATGGCTTGAAGTGGTGACTATACCCATTAACACAGCAGCTCCTGGTCTGAGATTGGGTCTTCAGGAGGCCTTGCCTTGTATGCTAGCTGAGGCTGATACCAGAGCTGATAGGGGAGGATCAATGTGAGGACTAATCAGTCTGTCGTGCTTTCCTTTCAAGGGAAAGAAGGCTGATTGATGACCACAGTGAGAGGTTGTTAAAGTTCTGAAGGGTTTTGAGTGAGTCATTTCGGAGGATACCAAATTCCAGTGTGGGAACCTGAACTAAGCAAATAAAAATGAGAAATAATAGCAACATTTAGCATCTGGTATTCTTCCATTCCTTTTCAGCAGGTAAAAGGAATGGTGGCGCACTGGTAGAGTTGCTGCCTTAACGCACCAAAGACACGGGTTTGATCCTGAGTATGGGTGCTGACTGTACGGAGTTTGTATGTTCTCCCCATGACCTGCGTGGGTTTTATCCGGGACCTCGGGTTTTCCTCCCACACTCCAAAAGGACAGGTTTGTAGGTTATAATTGTAAATTGTAAATTGGTATAATTGTAAATTGTCCCTAGTGTGTGTAGGATAGTATGAGTGTACGGGGATTGTTGGTCGGCGCGGACTCGGTGGGCCAAAGGGCCTGTTTCTAAGCTGTATTTCTAAACTAAAACTAAGATAACTTCACCTGAAAGTCATCAGTTCTATTCCCTTTGCTTCCAACTCTAGGTTCCCACCACTGTCCATGTAAAGATGCTACTCCTCAACCCCTTATAGGATTCATCTGCAATGATAATGAGCCCGCATCCATTTCCAGTTGCGAATGAGTGATACAAATTTCCATGATGCAACTCACTATTTCCAAAACTATTGATCTGACCAGTGGAACATGGCGGATCAAGAGGCAAAAGATCTCCGCAAGCTTTCGATCATTTATCTATGAATCCTCGTGAACATGAATCCTCATGAAGATTCACAAACCTCTGTCTCCATTCTTCCAACTTCCATTCGTCAGCTTCCCTCCATCTTCTGCCACTCTTGGGCTCGGTTTGGACAGACAACTGCTGGGTCTCTAGCTGCCAACTGATTTCCAACTAAATTCCAAGGAAGTTCAAACATGAAGAGTTTGGAGTCTTCTCCCTGAATCCACTAGATTGCTTCCACCCCCTCACCTGGTGAGAAGAAAGTAGGTAGGGAGGCAGGGGCGTAATTAGTGTCAGTAATGGAAATGGTTGAGTGCAATTCCTAAGAAGGGGTACGATGCCTTGCACTCGGCTATTTTACTTTACTGCCCAACATCAGGAGCAACTCCTATCTGAACTCTGCATTCATGGTTAAAACTGTTGACAACAAGGAAGGAAGTAGTAAGGGTGATTAGTAAGGGTGTCAGGAGTTATGGGGTTGAGAGGGAAAGATAGATCAGCCATGATTGGATGGCAGAGTAGACTTCATGGGCTGAATGGCCTAATTCTGCTCCTATAACTTATGAACTGATGAAAGAGTTCCCACTCTCCAAATTAATCTAATCTCGATTACTGTTTAAAAATCTGCTTTGCGAACCAAGTTTGCGATCGAAATGAATGGTCACAACAGGAATGTAAGTTACAAATCAAAATAGAAAATGGTAGAAACACTCAGCAGGTCAGTTTGCACCTGTAAGAAGAAACAGCCAATGTTTCAGGTTTGCCGATCTTTGTCAGATCTAAAATTCACACTGTACATTAATGTTGGTGCTTTGTCATAGCAGGTCCTTGGAAAGAAACAAACTCCAGAAAATCCAAAAGGAAAAGATTGCGTTATAAAGTATCTGGACCTTTTCTTTTTGACTGTTTCTTTTCCCACAGATGCTGCCTGATCTACTGACTGCTTCCAACATTTTCTGTTTTTATTACATTATAAGTTTGTTATTTTACAGATACACTTAGACTGCGTTCCTGACATGAAGGCATTTTTTTTCTCAATGCCTATCCCAAGGCCAGTGATGGGTAGATAGACTCGTGGATGTCATACAGTAATGTGCAGGAAACGCAACCATTTTCTTAGGGTAATTGGGAACAGGGGCAGTTTGATGTATTTTGTGGAAAGTTGTTCTCGATTCCAAACCAACAGCTGAAGTAAACTGATCGTACACAACTTCTGCCCAGTAATCGTGCGCACTGGATGATCATGTGTCAAATAAAGGAAGCCTGTAGTTTGTGGTTGTAAGGTATATGTCTTTGCAGATTTGAGCTCCTTTGAGTTCATCATTTACCATAAGTCTTTCTTTCTATTCCTGGCCAAGATCCTTTTGATTTGTCTCTGATCTGCTTGCCACAAAAATGGTTGTTCTGTAACTTTAGTGGAACTTGGCCTCAGATTAAATCAAATTTCTCCATGTCTCCTCTTAACTACTTGATCCAAGCATGTATGGGACATATTTTGGAGAATGGCCAAACCTCTCTGGGAGCTGATTAAAAGGGCTGCAATCTTTTAGCAAAAACAAACCATTAAGGATTTGAATTGGCGCCTCAATTGGCAAATAGAAATTCTCACTAGGATTCTCCTTCCACTGAAATTGGATCAATCTATATCTCTGATCCAACACATAAGGTTCTCAACATACCCCATAATTTATGAAAATAGATCCATTCCAAATACCAGCAATTAACATTGGTCTTAATCGTGCAGATGTGCAATGAAAGATAAATGAATTGCCACTCCTCCCTTGTAAACAGAGCATTGATGTGCAAAATTATCCCTTTAAAGTGCATGCAGACTTGGGATGTCCATTAATCTCCATGATATAGTCAGCACATTCCCCATGTGACTGTATGGGTTTCCTCTGAGTGCTCTTGTTTGTTCCCACATCCCAAAGATGTGCTAGTCGTGAGGTCAATGACTACTCTAAATTGTCACTAGTATGTAAGTCAGTAGTAGAATTTGTGGGAAGTTATTGAGAATTTTGGGAGGATGATTGGGATGAGTGTAGGATTGGTGTAAATGGGTTTGTGATAATCAATGTGGACTTGTAGGGCCTGTTTCAATGCTCAATGTTGCCATGATTCTATACTTTTACAGGTTTCCCCTTTTCTATGCACAAGGCAGGACATGCAATCCCACTGCAAAGGTTTAGTTCCTTCTCACACTTCACATACTGTATTAAACACAGAAGAAGGTGAATTGGCCTAACTGGTCTGTTCCACCATTCATTTAGATCAGTGGTTCTTACCCTTTTTGGCCCCACGACCCCATCAGACATTCTTGGTCATTACCGTGACCACCAAAACAAAATTGGAAAAAAAAACAGCGCGATTTATTAAAACATGCTCAGTCACTGGGATGGCTGAAATTGCTTCGCAGCCATCAGGCAATCAAAATGAGGACAAATGCTCGACAGGCAGCACCTCATGTCACAGTCGATCACAAGCCTATTGCGTACCTTCGTTTTCAGAGTTACCATGGTTAAGAATCCAGCCTCACAGCGATAGGTTGAGGGGGACTGGACCAATAGGGTCAGGGCCCTCTTCGAAAGAACAGGACAGTCCTTCACTTTCAGCCAAAAGTGGCGAGCAGTCACGTCAGTATCGCTGATGGCACCGTCTTCAACGTAAAAGGGTCGGATGATCCACTCATCACGAGAACGGTCGTCCAGTCCGGGGAAGCAACGTTCGATGGTTTCATTAATTGCCAGAAGGTGGATTGAGATCTCCTCGTGGAAGTGGCATTCAGCATCTGGCATAGCATCCAGGAGAAGATAGTCGTGTCATTGTCCTGGACTCTTCTCTGGTAAAGGTTCCTCCTGAACGCTGCCACTTGGTCACGAGCCGTGTGTAGCATTGGGAGGTTTCCTTGTAGTGACAGGTTCAAGGAATTCACCTCGCCGAAGAAGTCAGCCAAGTAAGCAACCTTCATCACGAACAGTTCATCCTGCATCTTTTCATGAAGCTGATTCTCCTTCTCAGTACACCCTCTCTCCAAGAACAGTGCTATTGCCTCTCGTAGTTGAATCACACGATTGAGAACTTTACCACGTGGAATATCAGAACAGTGAAATCGGCGTCCATTTCTTCACACATCACTTTGAAGATTCTTGAGTTTGTTGTGCTCCCTCGGATGTGGTTCACAATCTTCACCACATCTGAAAGCACTTCTCGAAGACCAGGAGGGAGAGTTTCATCGCTAAAGCATGGCGATGTATCATGAAGGAAACATGGGGAGCGACATCCTTCACGAAGGCTTTGAAGCCAGATTTGCTACCGACCATGGAAGGTGCCCCATCTGTACACACCCCGACAAGGCGTTCCCAGCCAAGCTCATGTTTGATGAGGAAGGCTTCCAGCATTCTGAACACATCTTCCATCTTCCACTCGGGAGTGGTAGTAGCCAATGGCTCAGAGAACAGGTACTCCTCCTTCATGGCTTCTCCATTAAGGTAACGAACGTAGACTAGCAGTTGGGAACATGAGGCAACAACTGTTGACTCGTCCAGTTGCAGTGAATACACTGGGCTGCTCTTCACAGCGCTCACTACTTGCAGCCGAATATCATTACTCATATCCGAGATTCGACTTTTGACTGTGTCATTCCAAAGGGAAATCTGCCTCAACTTTTACAACATAATTATTAGTAAAAAGTAAAAGAATGTAGATAGGCTTAGTATTTACTTTAAATAAAGAGCTTTCCTGGCCTTTTTTTGTGAACATTTTTGAATCGCAGCATGAAATTTATTATTCTGTTCAATACTATTGATTCAATACATTGATATCATGGGGCTGTGGTCTGCGGAGCTACTAGCCGGGGGTGTGGCGTGGACTTACCATACGGAGCCTGGGATCACTTGCCGGGAATCGCCAGAGAAGAGCTCTGCCCGCCGGCCTGCGGCCTATAACATCCCGAAGCCGCGGTCTGTGGAGCTTCTAGCCTCGGGCGTGGCGTGGACTTACCATCCAGAGCATGGGATCCCTCGCTGGGGATCGCCGGAGAAGAGCTCCGACCGCCGGCCTGCGGCCTATAACATCCTGAAGCCGCGGTCTCCGGTAGGAAAGTGCAGAGTCGGGACCTTCAAGCCTCGGAGTGTGTTTGTCCGTCCCAACATCGGAGTTTGGATCATCCCGATGAGAGGGCCTGTACATCGGGCCGTTCATAGCGGCGACTAAGGATGGGTTATGGCCACGACCACGGGTGAACAAAGGAGGAGGACTGGCTGAACCTTGTTGCCTTCCACCACAGTGAAGAATGCTGTGGTGGATGCTTGTGTTAAATTTTATTGTGTATTGTGTGTTCTTTTGAAGTGTATTGCTGCTGGCAAATTCATTTCACTGCACCTTTGGGTGTATGTGACGAATAAAATTGACTTTGACTTTGAATACTTACCCTGGCCAAATCCACAAGACATTCCTGAGACATTGTAGAGCTTAAATAATTCTTAATCAGCTTGAGTTTGCTAAATGACCTCTCTGCAGAAGCTACTGTTACTGGAATTGTTAATAGTATTCTTAAGCTAACCCAAGCCTCACAAGCCTCCAACCTCATTGTTCCCCAGCCCCGCCCCGCACGATTTTACCTTCTCCCAAAATCCACAAACCTAACTGTCCTGGCAGACCCATTGTTTCTGCCTGTTCGTGTCCTACCGAATTTATTTCCACATATCTCGACTCCATCCTATCCCCCTGGTTAAATCCCTCCCTACCTATGTTCAAGACACCTCATATGCTCTTCGTCGACTCCAGGACCTCCGTTTTCTAGGCCCCCATTCCCTCATCTTCCCATGGATGTCCAGTCACTCTACACTTCCATCCCCCACCAGGAGGGTCTCAAAGCCGTCCGTTTCTTCCTCGACTGGAGAACCAACCAATCCCTGTCTACTGATACTCTCCTCTGCCTGGTCCTTACCCTTAATAACTTTTTGTTTGACTCCTCCCATTTCCTCCAAATACAAGGCATAGCTATGGGCACGCGCATGGGCCCAAGCTATGCCTGCCTCTTTGTAGGGTACGTCGAACAATCCTTGTTCGAGACGTACCGTGGCCTTATCCCTGAACTACATCGACGACTGCATTGGTGCTACCTCCTGCACCCACACACAACTCACTGACTTCATCCATTTCACCACTAACTTCCATCCGGCACTCAAATACACCTGGACCATTTCCGACATTTCCCTACCATTTCTTGACCTCACTATCTCCATCGCAGGTGATAGACTACTGACCGACATTCACTATAAACCCACTGACTCCCATGGCTATCTGGACTACACTTCTTCCCACCCTGCTTCCTGTAAGGACTCCATCCCCTACTCCCAATTCCTCTGTCTAGGCTGCATCTGCATCCAGGATGAGGTGTTCCACACCAGGGCATCGGAGATGTCCTCATTCTTCAGGGAACGGGGTTCCCCTCTTCTACCATAGATGAGGCTCTCACCAGGGTCTCTTCTATACCTCGTGACTCTGCTCTCACTCTCCATACCCCCTTGTCCTCACCTTCCACCCTACCAGCCATCACATACAACAAATAATCCTCCGACATTTTCGCCACCTCCAACGTGATCCCACCACTTGCCACATCTTCCCATCTCCTCCCCTGTCTGCTTTCCGCAGAGACCGCTCCCTCCGTAACTCCCTGGTCAATTCGTCCCTTCCTACCCGAACCACTCCCTCTCTGGGCACTTTCCCTTGCAACCGCAAGAAATGCTACACTTGTCGCTTTACCTCCCCCCTTGACTCCATTCAAAGACCCAAGCAGTCTTTCCAGGTGCGGCAGAGGTTCACCTGCACCTCCATCAACCTCATCTATTGCATTCGCTGCTCTAGATGTCAGTTGCTCAACATCGGTGAGACCAAGCGTAGGCTTGGGGATCGCTTCGCCGAACACCTCCGCTCGGTTTGCAATATCCAACTTGATCTCCCGGTGGCTCAGCACTTCAACTCCCCCTCCCATTCCGAATCCGACCTTTCTGTCCTGGGCTCCTCCATGGCCAGAGTGAGGACCACCGTAAATTGGAGGAGCAACACCTCATATTTCGCTTGGGCAGTTTGCACCCCAGTGGTATGAACATTGACTTCTCTAGAAACATATAAACATAGAAAATAGGTGCAGGAGGAGGCCATTCAGCCCTTCGAGCCAGCACCGCCATTCATTGTGATCATGGCTGATCATCCCCAATCAATAGCCCGTCCCAGCCTCCTCCCCATATCCCTTGATTCCACTAGCCCCTAGAGCTCTATCTAACTCTCTCTTAAATCCATCCAATGATTTGGCCTCCACTGCCGTCTGTGGAAGGGAACTCCACAATTTCATAACTCTCTGGGTGAAAACGTTTTTTCTCACCTCAGTCATAAATGGCCTCCCCTTTATTCTAAGACTGTGGCCCCTGGTTCTGGACTCGCTCAACATTGGGAACATTTTTCCTGCAACTAGCTTGTTTAGTCCTTTTTATAATTTTATATGTTTCTATAAGATCTCCCCTCATCCTTCTAAACTCCAGTGAATACAAGCCTATTCTTTTCAATCTTTCTTCATATGACAGTCCCGCCATCCCAGGGATCAACCTTGTGAACCTACGCTGCACTGCCTCAATCACAAGGATGTCCTTCCTCAAATTAGGAGACCAAAACTGTATGCAATACTCCAGATGTGGTCTCACCAGAGCCCTATACAACTGCAGAAGAACCTCTTTACTCTTATACTGAAATCCTCTTGTTATGAAGGCCAACATTCCATTAGCTTTCTTGACTGCCTGCTGTACCTGCACGCCAACTTTCAGTGACCGGTGTACAAGGACACCCAGGTCTCGCTGTACCTCCCCCTTTCCTAACCTAACCCCATTGAGATAATAATCTGCCCCTTGTTTTTCCACCAAAGTGGATAACCTCACATTTATCTATATTATACTGTATCTGCCACGCATCTGCCCACTCACTCAACCTGTCCAGGTCACCCTGCAACCTCCTAACATCCTCTTCACAGTTCACACTGCCACCCAGCTTTGTGTCATCCGCAAATTGCTAGTGTTGCTCCTAATTCCCTCTTCCAAATCATTAATATATATGGTAAACAGTTGCGGCCCCAACTCCAAGCCTTGCGGCACTCCACTCGCCACTGCCTGCCATTCTGAAAAGGATCCATTCACTCCTCCTCTTTGCTTCCTGTCTGCCAACCAATTTTCTATCCACATCAACACCCTACCCCCAATACCATGCGCTCTAATTTTAGACACCAGTCTCCCGTGCGGGACGTTATCATAGGGTTTTTGAAAGTCTAGATACACTGCATCCACTGGCTCCCCTTCATCCATTTTACTAATTTCAGGTCCTTACTTTCTCCTCCCCTCCTCCTCTCCTCAGCCCTCTGGCTCCACCTCTTCCTTTCTTCCTCCCGCCCCCCCCCCCCACCCACCCTCACATCAGTCTGAAGAAGGGTTTCGACCCGAAACGTTGCCTATTTCCTTCGCTCCATAGATGCTGCCTCACCCGCTAAGTTTCTCCAGCATTTTTGTCTACAAACATTTGGAAACAGGTCACCAAGCCTATACTCTGTTAACAAGCTCAACAGATCTAATGGTTTTAACTGCATTTACAAAATTCACCCTGCCACTAACACACACTCAGATACACACTCAGGCACACACTCACTCACCCACTCACATACACCCTCACATACCCACACAAACCCACCAAACCCACACACACACACACATTCACACACTCACACACCCACTCACCCACACACACCCACTCACACACACACACTCATGCCCACCCACTCACGCCCACCCACTCACGCCCACCCACTCACACCCACCCACTCACACCCACCCACACCCACTCACCCACACACATTCACACACCCCCCCACTCACAAACACCCACCCACATCCACACACTCACACACATCCACTCACACACACCCACTGACACACACCCACTGACACACACCCACTGACACACACCCACTGACACACACTCACACACCCCCACCCACACCCACCCACACCCACTCACACCCACTCACGCACTCACTCACCCACTCACACCCACTCACACCCACTCTCACCCAAACCCAGGCCCGGACCACTGAAACAGCCGCAGCTGCCGACTCTCACCACCTCTCTGGGGCGGGGCCACTGTCACCAACCTTCAGAGAGCCACCGATGCTGCTGCCCGTATCTCTTTCTTTCTTTCTTTTAAAATCTTTTTATTCATTTTTTTTTCAAAAACAAAAACAAAACAACAACAAAAAAGAAAATGATAAACATAACAATGATATTGATACATAGGGATCAGGATTACACTAATAACAGGTATAACCTAAATATGAGTCCAGTGTCAAAATACACATTGAATATAGACCTCCCGGTCTCTATGTAAATATAGTTAAATGTTTAAAAGAAAACATATATATAAAAAAAACAAAAAGATTTAAAAAAAAGAAAAAAAAGAGAAAAAAGGAAAAGACAAAATCCCCCTAAACTAGAAAAAAAAAAGCAAAACAGATCTGGGTTGCACAGAATTTCAACAATTTAAGTCCCCGTTTGTCGTCACGTCCGTTCCAACGTATAAAGGTAAAAGAATTATTATTACGGTTGGAGAGGGGACAATTTATGTCTTGTGAAAATGTTGAATAAATCTTCCCCAAGTCCTATCAAATTTAACCAAGGGTTCAACAATGTCACTCCTGATTTTTTTTAAATTTGAACATGATATCGTTTCAGAGTACCAATGGAGTGTGGTCGGAGGGTTAGAGTATTTCCATTTAAATAAAATAGATCTTCTTGCAATTAATGTGGTAAAAGCAATCAGCCGATGGGCGGAACGGGACAGATGAATAGAATCTAACATTGGTAGCCCAAAAATTGCAGTAATAGGATGATGTTGTAAATCAATACCTAAAACTACAGAAATAGTATCAAAGATTTCTTTCCAATATTTTTCCAAAAGTGGGCAGGACCAAAACATATGAGTCAGTGAGGCCACTTCAGAGTTACATCTGTCACAGGTAGGATTTATATGACCATAAAAATGAGCTAACTTATCTTTTGACATATCTCTACTCCAGCGCCCCACGGACCTCCACCAGCGACTCCGCCGACCCTCATCTCTCCACCGGCCACCAGCGGGCCAGAGCCATCACCTCACCAGTTCCAGGCGCAGCACGAGGCCCATAACCTCCACCATGCAGACAGCACGTGGTCTGACTCTGTTGGGTCCTAGTACCCCCCCCCCCTACAGGGAAGACCCACCAGTCGTGATGGGTCTTCCCCTTCCCCCTCTTTTAATCGTTGACCACACACCTGCCAGTTAAAATTCCCCGCTTTATTATGGATCACAATTTCTACAATATATAAAACTATGTAGGCTCACACAAAATGTGAATGATAGTCTTCACAAAATATATGCAAATATTTTCTGAGATTTCAGGAAATTCCCGGCCCCCCCTCCTTTGGCTCCCGGGCCCCCTTTTGGACTCCAGGACCGGGTACGATGTACCCCCTGCCTCCCCCTCATAGGCCTTGTGAATACGTACGCGTATACGCGAACAAAATACTGTGTGTGGTATGTACCTTTGTTAGGTTCCTAAAAATGGGCTCAGCAAATTGATGTTATTTACAACCCCTTCATGACCCCCAGAAAAACCACAAAGGACCCCCATGGGGGTAACGATCCCCAGGTTAAGAACCACTGATTTAGATCATGGCTGATCAGTTTTGTTTTTCCAAGTTTGTTCCAAATGCCTTGATATTAGCGAGCCATCACTTACCTCTGAGGGTATATCTGTGATTCTTTCCCAACTTTCCCTCAAGACATTCTTGATCTCATTTTCTTCTGTCATCTCAAATTGAACTGCTCCCCTCCACTGATAAAGTTTCTTCTAAGAGATTTTTAAGCCTATTGTTGGAAAATGTAATTGATTATTATTGGATATTCTATTACTCGCAAACAGAAAGATTTGTGAAATGTCAACGTTAAATGCTCAGAATTTATTAAGTGATATACTTCAAATATAGATCGCAGAATCATTCCAATGGTGAAATTGAAGGCATTAATTGTATGAAGATTGCCCCTCACCAAATTGTGAGGAGGATGTGAAGAAGCCTCAATGCAATTTTGACAGATTGAGCAAATGGGCAAAATGGGCAAATG